>CAUYQG010015715.1:0-41683 GCA_963574415.1 Tarsius wallacei
GGAAGGCTGAGGCGGAAGGATCACCGGAGCCCAGCAGGTCGAGGCTGCGGTGGCCGGGAGCGGCCACTGCACTCCAGTTTGGGCGACAGAGTGAGACTCCAACTCAAAAAAAAAAAAGAAATAGGCATTGCTAGGCCAAAATTGCCCCCCATCCCTTTTTGTAGGAGTCTGAAATATGAAAATTCAGACTGAAGGAAGAATCAGACTCAAGGTTCCATGTCCTACACCAAACACTATGCATGCATGGGAAGCCTCCCTACTAAGTCAAAGGTGGTTATTTCATTTTAGATATTGTTGTCATTTTACTGCTTCAGAAAACTGTAGAGATGAACGAAAAGCAATAATTTTTTAAAATAGCCATAATTTAACCACAGCATACTGTATCTGTACTTTTCTAAGTATCTTATATACATTTGTTCCAATCACCTCATTTTACAGATGAGATGAGAAAACTGAGGCTCATAGACGGCAAGTGATTTGATCGAGGTCACTCAGCTAATGCATGGCCAAGATAGGTCTAGACCCTTTATCTTTCCATCTGATGAGCTTTTGAATGACTCCCCCAGGAAATCTCAAATATTTCTGCAGAGCTCTATTAATGGAATCGTGTGTGCTAAAGACCCTTAGTACTCTAGCCACTATAGATATTTGCATTCATATCCTGGTTATTGTCAACAACTCTTATTGATCATCTTTAGAGATAAATATCAAAGGTCTGAATACAGAGGACGGTTAGGAGAGTTGGTGCTTTTAAAAATTCTCTCTCATTTTCTGTCCAAAAGAGACACATTTGGAATATCTGACTTAGCAAGGCAAAGAATTGTTTGGGATGGGTAATTGCCAGCTTGACATTTGTTATTATGGCTTTGTCATTTTTACCCTGTAGTTTATGAAATCTGCTATTGTATATTGCCCAAAGGCTTTTAAAAATCAATGGTTGCATTTTAAAGCATATAGAATAAAATAAATTAAATGCCACAATTCACATTGTATAATTTTAAGACTTTGGGGAAGCTGGGCATATCAAGGTCAGGCTATTCCTGGGGTATTAAGAATACTAGAAGATATTGCTTCTAGCTCATTGTACTTTCTATATATTTTATGGTGTGAATTTTACTACATAAATGTACAAATGAGAATATATTAAGTGAATATATACAGATAGAAGAATTTTGAAATTTATTGCTACAGGTAGCAGCACCAGCATTTAAGGGTCTTGACTTATGAGAGGCCTGTAGACATCTGGTGTCCTTTCTGTCATCTCATCAAAATATAGAAAAGAGAATTAAGAACAGGGAGGAGCTGTGTTTGCATGAATGGAAAGATTTTGTAGGCACTCCAAATGCTTATGAAATCTCATCCATGAAATTAAGCTTTTTTTCTCCCTATATGCCTTTATAAAATAATCCAACATTCTTCATAAACATGAAATAGAATTTATTGACACATTCTTCTGGTGTTTGTCTCACTAAACATAAATTTTCAAAATAATTTAAGATGAAAACAATTTAAAATACTCTCTTTTTATGTGTAAATCACTGACTAGATTATAACTACCCTAAACTGGATTGCAAATTTCCTGAGGCCAGAACCTGCATGTATAATTTGTTTTAATCCCACAGATACAGCCCAGCATTAGGCATGCAGAGGAGTGCTAATGATGCATATTGGAGTAAAGTGAGCAAACTTGTGTTTTATGAGTCTTGGCCACTCTGCTTCTACATGTTCGAGAGCCAGACATTCTCAGGCCAGTTTTTCTCAGAGCTATGAAGAATTTGGCATTTGCTTGTCCATTCAGCAAGCCGCTCTTCATCTACTACTGTGTGCCTAAGGATGGCATAAAAATTACAAACAAGATTATTATAGTCTTCTTGTTTTTTGTTTTTGTTTTTTTCGGTTGCTAAGTTTCAGAATGCCCTGGGATAGGGGACTTGCCCAAAGAGATTTAAGAACAGGGAGGGGTTCCTCCCTGTTCTTGATTATGTGAACTTGGACTCAGGTGATTTAATCTGCCGGTGAACTCTGTAATAAAGACCCTTCTCCCATCCACTAGACAAGAACATCAGGCCCCTGGATAGTATTCCCTCTGCCTTTGTGATCCCAAGTGGTTGAGCCTGCTCTTCTTAGAACTGGCTGTTTTCTTTCTTAACAGACACAGGTCTGCGTGAGCTCTTCTTCAGCTCAGACTCTTTGACTCCTTCCTTTGTGAATTGATGAGATACTATCTCTATAAACCATATTTTGTAAATAAAACTAATAATATAGTAAGACATAATTATATAAAATTATCAAGTCTTTGAGGTGGGAAGAACCTTTGTTCTTATGATTACTTATGGTTCACATTGTCTTCATTGCCATATAATTGGCCTTGCCTTTGATGTTTCCTTGCTGTGGATTTTTTTTGTTTTTCCTTTATCCTATTTGCTTCAACTTAATTCATCAGAAATTTATCAGCCAGTTGTGATATGTGAATCCCTTGTGGGATACAAGGGGAAGATCCCCAAATATACTTGATGTAGTCTCTACCTTTAAGGAGCTTAGGAACTTGGAGAAGACGTTTCTGTTTTCTTCCATGCTGGTCTAGGTCATGGATATTGGAAAACTGAAAGCCATTTGCACATGATTAAGCCTAAGGAGGATGTTAATTTTCCCTATTGAAATATTTTCTCTGTGTTTTTACTCTCTTTGCTTCTGTGTGAAAGCTAGAGGGGGAAGGAAATTCTGGAAAGGGCATTCTTGCTCCTGTAATTCACATTTTCTATGCCAGATGTCATTATCGACTCCCTTAAAGTGAAAGGTCATGACGGACTAATGCTTTCTTGAAGTACTACTGGTAAACCTCGGATCCATTCCAGTCACTCTTCCATTGTCCACCTGACTTCCAGGCCTGGCCTGGAAATGCTTAGTAACACCTTGGTGTATAAACCCCTAAGATACAGGGACTGATTTTGTCTAAAATATTTTATTATAATGTACACTGGGAAATTTCAAAGTAAAAATAGCTAAAATCAGTTCAATGCTTACCCTGTGTCAGGCATTAATGAAAGTCCTTTACCATATTAAAGTTTAATCTAGATAGAAATCTCCTAAGTTTGAATTTTGTTGTCTTCCTCATTCTATAGAAGATAAAGCATAGGCATAGAGAATATATATGATATATCTTATATATATATATACCTGTGTCTATATTCTCTATGCCTCTGTATGTGTATGTGTGTGTGTGTGTGTGTGTGTGTGTGTGTGTATGTGTGTGTGTGTATAAATAGATGGTAGATAGATAGATACATATTTCCAGAGACACAAATCTGTAAGTAGCAGAACTGGGGTTTGGACTCAGGTCAGGATGGGTCTCGAATCCTTTTATTAGTCATCCTCTCCTTTGAGCAGAGGGTAAATAGGCATTTAGGTAAGAAAACATGTATATAAGTAACTTGACTTTAATTATTGACCTACTTTATTTCTTTATTGACCTATGCTATTTAGCAGTTTTAAGTTCCTGGTTCAAATAATTATTGAAAGAAACTGTGAAGAAATAGGAATACTATTCAGGGTGTTTAGACTGTATTAAGCCAAAGAGCTAGCAGCTCACAAGCTTGATTTCAAAATGGCCTCTGATATACACTCTAATAGCAAAAGCTTTATTCATATTTTCATGACTTTACCTTAAGGCATTAATACCTGTTAAAATCCAAAATGCCCAAATTGCCTTGGGGGAGGGGAGTAGAGCTGACAAAGGATAAACTGAAATAGTTATTCAATCAGTGATTTATAGAACTATGCAAATTACAAAGTGGCAAGTACCTGTACTTTAAGATGTCTTAGGTCTGGTTCTCTGAATGCTGAGCCTGAGATACAATTCTTGTGCAAGTGAGGTAGTGAGGGAGTGCTCTTCAGTGAAACCTGTGAGGGACACTGGGGACAGGTCAGGGGAAGGACAGCTTCTGTCCCATGGGGAGTGCTGGAGCAAGAAATCTCCATGGAGTAAAGGAAAGAGGCTGGCATTTTGTACCCCAGAAAAGTCAGTCTTTGACTTTTCCCCTACCACCCTTTCCTTCCTAGTGGAACATCCCAGACATTTCCAGAAAGCTTGGTACCCAATGGCTAACAGTAATTCTTGGGAGAGGGTTGTAGCTGTAAACAATTGGCAGCCATGCTCACAGGAATTAGGGAATGAGTGAATGACCCCAGAAAAGGAAGGGGTAGTGAGGAGGCTTCCCAATCAACGTCATGCACCACAAAAGACTTTGACAAAATGCTCTGAGAGAACAGAGAAAGAAAACATATATTCTACCTGGTCATTAACAATATAGTTTGAATAAGGTACTCAAGAGTTAAATTTAATCAAGGAGTATGTTTGGGGGTTGGAATCAACAGAAAAACAGGGGATGCTATATAGATTTTTAGAATCATTCAACAGAACAGGAATAAGTAACATTGATGTGGTAAGTAGATTTGTCATATGTTTACCCCTTTGGAAGATCACAATTTATTTTTAAAAAATTTTTTACTTTGAAGATGTGGGGTACAATTCAAGGTTAAATATACAAATGTTCATTATGCAGGTACCCTTGTTGATGAGGTGTGCCCCTCCTTTCCTGGAAGTTTCCCACTACTGCCATTCCTTTTCTTATAGTATTACAATAATTGTTCATGGTCCACTTGTGAGTACGAACATGTGATACTGAGTTCTTTGTTTCTGTGATCGATCACTCAATATTGTAGATTCTAAGTCCATCCAAGTTGCTGTGAAGTTCATAATTTTGTCCTTCTTTATGGCTGTGTAGTAGTCTATCGTGTATATATACCACACTTTAAGCAGCATTGTTGGTCCCATGTTTTTGCTATTGTAAATAATGCTGCAATAAACATAAGTGTGCAGGTATCTTTTACATAGAGTAATTTGAGTTCCTCCAGCTATATTCCCAGTAGGGGAATTGTGGGGGTCGTATGGAAGGTTGATTTTTAGATCTTTTAGAAATCGTCAAACTGTTTTCCACAGAGTTTGTATTAGTTTACACTCCCACAATCGTGTAGAGGTATTCCCTGCATCCTTTCCAGCATCTGTTGCTTTTTGTTGTTGATGATGGGCATTCCAGCTGGAGTTAGGTGGTATCTCAGTGTGGCTTTAATTTGCATTTCTTTGATGACTAGTAAGGCTGAGCATTTTTTAATGTATCTGTTGGCAGCTCATATGTCTTCTTTTGAGAAGTATCTATTCATATCTTTTGCCCCCTTTTTAATGGGGTTGTTTATTTTATTTTATTTTTTCTTTTTGGCATTTTTGAGTTCCTTGTAGATCCTAGATGTTAGGCCTTTGTTAGAGATACAGTTTGCAAATATTTTTTCCCAGTCTGTGGGCTGTCTCCCTGCTCTCTTGATGATTTCTTTGGCTTTGCAGAAGCTTGTCAGTTTGATGAGGTCCCATTTGTCTATCTTATCTCTTATGCATGGTCACTTGGGGTTTTGATCAGGAATTGGTTGCCAGTTCCAACTTCCATATGGGTGTCTCCTGCATTTTCTAAGGTTCTTATAGTTTGAGATTCTACGTTTAGGACTCTGATCCATTTAGAGTTAATTTTTGTATATGGGGATAGGTAAGGGTCCTGTTTCAATCTTCTGCATGTGGTCAGCCAGTTTTCCCAGCACCATTTACTGAATAGGTTCTCCTCTTCCTAGTGGTTGGTGGTGAAGGCTTTGTCAAAGATGAGTTGGTTGAGAAATTGAGGTTTTTGCTTCTAGAATCTCAATTCTATTCCATTGGTCTATATGCCTGTTCTTATATCAATACCAGGCTGTTTTGATTGTTATAGCTTTATACCAAAGTTTAAAGTCTGGGAGTGATACGTCCCGCTTTGATTTATTTTGCTAGGATTGTTTTGGCTATTCATGGTCATTTGTGTTTCCATATAAATTCCTGTGTTGTTGTTTTCAGGTCTGAGAAGAATGCTGCTGGTAATTTAATGGGTATTGCATTAAATCTGTAGATTGCCTTGGGTAGGATGGACATTTTAACAATGTTGATTCTTTTAGTCCATGAGCTTGGAATATTTTCCCATTTGTTTGTGTCATCTTTGATTTCTTTGAGCAGTGTTTTGTAGTTTTCATTGTAAAAATCTTTCACGTTTCTGGTTAGGAAGATGCCAAGGTATTTCTTTTTTTGTGTGGCTATTGTGAATGGGATTGTGCTTTTTATTTGGGTTTCTGTTTGTTTATTGTTGGTGTATAGAAATGTGACTGTTTTTGCACATTTATTTTATACTCTGATACTTTACCAAAGTTCTCTATCAGTGCAAGGAGGTTTTTGACAGGTTCTCTTGGGTTTTTGAGGTATAGAATCATGTCGTCTGCAAAGAGGGATAACTTGATTTCTTCTTTTCTAAGTGGATACCCCGATCTCTTTCTCTTGTCTGCTCTAGCTATGACTTCCAAAACTATGTTGAACAGGAGGGGTGAGAGTGGGCATCCTTGTCTTGTTCTACTTTTCAGGGGCAAAGTTTCTAATTTCTATCTGTTTAGCAGTATGCTGGCTGTGGGTTTCTCATAGATTGCTCTTACTATTTTGAGGTATGTTCCATCTGTGCCTAGATGTTCAAGAGTTTTTTATCAAGAATGGGTGCTGGATTTTATCAAAAGCTTTTTCTGCATCTAATAATATAATATGTGTTTTTTGTTTTTACATCTGTTGATGTATTTAATTACGTTTATGGTCTTGTGAATGTTGAACCAGCCCTGCATTGAACTTGAGTTCTGATTGACCATCTGTTTGAGGCTGAATTATGTACCCTCAAAATTCATGTGTAGAAGTCCTTGCCCCAAGTACCTCACAATGTGATGCTATTTGGGAAAAGAGCCATTGAAGATATAACTAGTTAATATGAGGTCATAATGAAGAAAGGCAGACCTTTAATTCAATGTGACTATGTCCTTATAAAAAGAGGAAATTTGGACATAGACATACACACAGGGAGAAATCAAGCAAAGATGAAGGTAGATGCTTCTACGAGCTAGGGAACGTCAAAGATTGACAGCAAGTCACCAGAAGCTGGGAAAAGACATGGAACCAATTCTTCCTCAGAAGGAGCTAGACCTGCCAACAGCTGGATCTTGGACTTCAGCCTTCAGAAATGTGAGACAATGCATTTCTGTTGTTTAAGCTCCCCGGTCCAATCTGTGCTACTTTGTTTTGGCCTCCCTAGAAGAGTAACAAGAGTTTTCTTGAGGCCTCTTTCCTCGGTTTGCCCATGGCCTCTTCTCAGTTCACACACAATCCTGGGGTCACTCTCTCTTCTTATAAGGACATCGGTCATATGGGAACAAGGCCCCACCCTTGTTACCTCACATAACCTAACAACTTCTTTGAAGACCTTGGCTATTAGGGGCACAATTTTATCCTTAACATACACCATTTATAAAAATGCAAGTGTTTGTCTGCAAAGGATCTTGGATTAGGCAGTGATATTTCAGCTACCACTTACATCTGTAAAGTCCTTGGCAAGTTGGAAATTGGAAAGTTTCCTTTAGAAAGACTGTGGAGGCAATAGCAGAGTTGGGAGGGGGAGCTAAGGGCCAGTAGTGCTTGGGAGAGAAAGCATCAAAGGACACTGTGCCTTTTTCTCTTTTTTACTCAAGGACAGCTCATTAGCTTCTTCTTTTCCCTAAGTGCTGATTTCTCTCCTTGCTGTGTCTGGTCATCTCACAGATGTAGCCAATTAACTAAGCTACACCATGTGCTTGAATTGGCAGGATGACTCCTTACCGCCTGGAAAGGAACCAGGTTGTAGAAGAGGATCAATCCCTAAGATACTTCTTTCACTTTTCAAATTTGGTACCTAAAAAATTATTTACACAAGTAAGAGATTAATGAATCCTCTTAAAAGAGAAATTTCCAAGTAAAGGTAAAATATCTCTGTATATTTTTCTAAGTTTTATAATGGACATTTTATACATCTGTATGATTTATAGAAAACACATACTTTAATCAATTGGAATCAATTTGAAAATCCCCCCTCTTTTGCTCTGCATGATGTTTAGTAATCTCCCCATGTTAATTGACAGATGTTGTTCTTCCTTTTTCAGTTACATGTCTTCTTCCATTTAAAAAACTAGGTTTTGTTGTTTTGGTTTTTTTTTGGGGGGGTGAGTTGGAGTCTCACTCTGTTGCCTAGGCTGGAGCGCAGTAAAATAAAATGTCACAATCACAGTTCACCATAGCCTCAATCTCCTGGGCTCAGGCAATCCTTCTGCATCAGCCCACAGAGTAGCTAGAATTACAGGTGCCACCCCCACACCTGGCTAATTTTTTGATTTTTTTTTGTAGAGATAGGATCTCACCATGCCACCTAGGCTAGTCTTGAACTGCTGGGTTCAAGCAATCCTTCCACCTTGGACTCCCAAAGTGTTGGGATTGGTGGTGTGAGCCACTGTGCCTAGCCTAGTTTTAGTTTTAATTTAGTCATTTCCTTATTTGTAGGCTTTCTTCCAATTTTTCCTCCTTTCAAATAGTGAGGCACATGTTCCAAGCAATGTTTTGTCATCAATGTGATTTCAAATAGCTGTAATACATACTGAACTTACCTTGCTATGATGCTTGGATGAGAGGTTTCTTTGGGGGAGAGAATAGTAATTTAATTCAATTTCTTCAATTTCATTATTTTGGAAAAGAATTGCATTTATTTTTTTAATTCAAAGGTGTACTTGGTTAGAACAAAGAGGAGCTGATTTTTTTGAAAGCCCTACACCTGTTATTTAATACTTGAATTGCTAATAAGATCATTTCTTCATGATCCTGTGTGGCAGGGAAGCCTGGAGTATCCCACCTGACTCGGAAGGGAGTCTTGCTGTGAGGTCACTGCTGTGACAAAGCAGAACAAACAATTTTCAATACGTCAACTCCAAGAAATATATGCGAGGAGCCAGACCAATAAATCACGCCCAACAGCTCTGGAGACAAATTTCAAGCATATTCCGCTCTTCCTCTGAGCCTCTGGAAACAGCTTGTTTTCATGGTGGCTATAGCAAGAATATCAGTGATAGGCCTTGCTGAAATGAGGGGTCAACCTTCATTACGTCCAGTCAACCAACCAAAGGTACAAAATCAACATGCAAGAATCAGTAACATCTATGTACACCAACAGAAGACAATCTAAAAATCAATCAAGACAGCAATTCTACTTACAATAGCTTTAAAAAATATAAAATACTAGAAATGAATCAAACAATAGAAATGAAAGATCTATACAAGAAAAATTAGAAAACTCTGATGAAAGAAAGTAAAGAGGATACAAAAAAAATGGAAAGGCATTCCATGTTCCTGAATTGGAAGAATTAGTATAGTTAAAATAACAGTACTACCCAAACAATTTACAGATTCAGTGCAATCCTTATCAAAACACCAATGATGTTCTTCACAGAAATAGGAAAAAAATTTTTTTGATTCATATGGAATTGCAAAAGACCTTGAATATATAAAACAGTCTTCAGTAAAAAGAACAAAACTGGAGGCATCACACTCTCTGACTTCAAAATTTACTACAAAGCCGTGGTAACAACAACAAGAAAAACATGGCACTGGCACAAAAACAAATGCACGGACCTGTGGAACCGCATGAAGAACCTAGTTATGAATCCACGTATTTACAGCCAACTCATCTTCAACAAAGGTGCCAAGTGGGGAAAGTGGGGAAAGAGTATTTGTAATAAATGTTGCAGGGAAAACTGGATAAGTATATGCTGAAAAATGAAACTGGACCCCTATCACAAAAATGAAATTAAAATGGATTAGAGACTTAAATATCAGATGTGGAACTATGAAACTGCTAGAATAAAACATTGGAGAAATGCTTTGGGACATTTTTCTTGGCACAGACTTTTTGCATGTAAGACCTCAAAAACACAGGCTACCAAAGCAAAATAGACAAATGAGGACTGCATCAAGCTGAAAAGCTTCTGCACAGCAGAGGAAACAATCAACAAAGTGAAGAGACAATTCACAGAATAAAAGAAAATAATTGCAAACTATCCATCTGATAAGGGCTTAATAACCAAAATGCATAATGAGCTCAAACAACTCAATAGCAAAACAACAAATAATCCAATTAAAAATTGGGCAAAAGATCTGAACAGATATTTCTCTAAAGAAGACATACAAATGGCTAACAGGTATATATAAAACATACAAATGGCTAACAGGTATATATAAAAAATACTCAATCTCACTAATCATTAGAAAAACACCAATTAAAACCACAAATAGGTATCATTTCACCTCAGTTAAAATGGCTTGCATCAAAAAGATGGGCAATAACAGATGCTGGCAAGGATGTGCAGAAATGGGAACCCTCATACATTGTTGGGGAAAATGTAAATTAGTGGGGCCACTATGGAGAAAAATGTGGGGGTTCTTCAAGAAACTAAAAATAGAGCAACCATAGGAACCAGTAATTCCACTGCTGGGCATATATCCAAAAGAAAGGAAATTGGTGTATTGAAAGGATATCTGCACTCCCATGTTTATTGCAGCATTATTCACAATAGCCAAAACATAAAATCAAACTAAGTATCTATCAATGGTTGACTGGATCAAGAAAATGTGATGTGATGTGTGTGTGTGTGTGTGTATGTGTCTGTGTGTGTAAAATATTGTTCAGCCATAAACATAATGAAATTCTGTCATTCAACAACATTGATGGTACCAGAACTCACTATGTTAAGTAAAATAAGTTAAGCCCAGAGATATAAATATTGTATGATCCCATTCATGCATGGGAGTTAAAAAAAAGTTGATCTCATGAAGATGGAAATACATTGGGGGCTACCAGAGGCCAGGAAGGGCGAAAGGGGAGGGAGGATGTAGAGATAAAGAAAAGAATACAAATGTATTTATTGTCACTAAACTGTACAATTTAGAATGGTGAAGATGGCAAAACGTATATTTTACTTCAATTTTAAAAATGTAAAATTTTTAAGAGCTCCAGGTATTTCACCAAAACAGTGGAGTTTTCCAAATCTATTAGTTTGCAGATACTAACTATTCTTACTGCCTTGAGTGATTACTTTATTCCATTTCTTTTCCTTGAGTGCTTTATGTTTCCTTCCAGGCCAGGTTCACCTTGTCTATTCTTTGAGTGAATTACTCACTTCTCTATGATCACACGACATTTTTGACCGACTATGTAGAAAAATCATCATTATTACCATGACCATAACCATTTTCCTTTCTACCATAGCCATAACCATCACTATGATCACCCTCATCACCATCACCAGCATAGCATCATAATCACCATTGTCATCATCACCATCATCATCATCACTATCGTCACCATCACCATCATCATCATCACTGTTGACACCATCACTATCATCATCACCATAATAACCATCACCCTCTTCACCATCATCATCGCCATCATCATCATTATTATCATTACAGTGATAATATCACCATCACCATCACTATTGTCATCACTATCACCCTTCTCCTCCTCTTACTATCACCACTGTCATTGTCACTGTAATCACCATCATCACCACCACCATCATCATTGTCATCCTATCACCTTCATCATCACCATCATCATCACCACTACCAGCAGTATGATCATCTTTCTTATAACAATCATCTTACCATTCAGAAGTTACACTGTGCTTATCTGAGTATGACATTCTGCTCAGAGGTCACATGTATTATGTAATTTAAGTCCACAATTATAACATAAATCAAGTGTTATCAGTGTTCCCATTTTACAGTGAGTACACGTAAGCACAGGAAGGAGAAGTAACTTGCCCAAGGTTATATGAGCTTTGTATTTCTTGATTCCTATTTCCTTAAATCCAGTTGTCAAGTATGAAGAAGTTTATGACTTAGTTTGAATACCCTCATCTCACTTGATCTAAGTATTGGTAGAAAAGGCAACTGTAATGATATGATCTAGGCCCTTGGTCCTCACAGTGCGGTACCTTATCTGAGAGTTTAGTAGAAAATGCTAAATCTCAGGCTTCAACTCAGACCTACAGAATCAGAACCTGCATTTTAACACTTCCTTGGGTGATATGAGGGCATGTAGTGGTGTGCGAAGTGTCGACCCAGTTATGTTGAAATAGATATGAAACAGGCAGAGGGCTTGGTCCTACAAGAGGTTGGAGCACCTGTAAGGCTGGCCTTTTATTGCCCCAGCCTCATAGGCAATATTTTGGGATGTTTTGGAGGGTATTACCAAGTATTTGCAACTGGAATGCAAAGGGGATAGTATCTCCAGAATAGCATGAAGGTTAAAGTAGGGTGGGGGGCAGAATTCTGGAACTGGAGTTGGGCATGTTCTACTTGCTGGACCTGGCCATTCTCTAGCCCTGCTGGAAGGATCATCTTCAGCTGGCTACCTACATGGATGCCAGTTTCTGGCCTGCTTTCTACTCTGTTCAATAATTTCTGCACAGATACACTGGGTGAATCTTTTACCTGCATCAAATGAAATGGACTGGCGGCTGTGTTTGCTGGGCTCTTTGAATCCTTGGATCTTTGTATTCTTTATGAACAGATTGGGATAATAGAATGAAGTCTGTCTCCATTATAGGGTTGTGACAAAGAATAAAAAGCCAATCAAAGTTTATGTAATAGTTAATGACAATGGAATATAATAGAAGCTATAATACAGTTAGTAGTATTGTACAAATGTCAGCTATTTGGTTTAGACGTTGAGTTACAGTTGCATGAGATGTCACCATTTGAGGAAGCAGGGTGAAGGGTTTATAGGACTCTGTACTATTTTTACAACTTCCTGTAAGTCTGCAACCACACACAGACAGCGCTATCATGTGGGGATCTTTGCTAGTAAACAACGTACTGGGTTCTGGCTGGATCAAGCAAGGAAGGGCAGAAATGCTGGAGTAGCCCTGTCTGGGAACCCCTGCTGGAGGCACCAATCTCTCCCACTGTTTCACTGCTCTGCTTGTGACTCAGATTTCAGGCAGGGGACAGGCTGCATGCCCAGCACTGACCACCTGTTGGACCTGTGGCCAGGGAGGGCAGGATATCTGGGTCACTGTCCCACTGGTTGAATCCAAGTGGTCTTGGAAAAGATTTGGGGGTCTTGTCACCAACACTTGATATGCAGTGAGAAGAGTACCCAAACCATGATGAACCCACGGAGCAGTGGTTGAGGGAGTAAGTGGGCCCCTGTTGAGCACAGCCCTGTGTGTCCCCAGACCTTCCTGAGTACAAGGGCGCCCAGAGCAGGGACAGAGGAGTTTTCACCACCTACATTGTGCTCTATAGGTTTCTGTTTTTATATATACATGTTCACACCCCGTCATGAATTATTTGGAAAGCACAGTGTTCCATTTTCGTGTGCACAGATTGTTTTTTTTTTAGGAGGAGAAAACAATAGCCACCTATAACCCTCCATTGCTAATATTGATGTAGTTTTACTCACATCCTCTTAGCTGTTTTTGAGCACAAAATTATGTTTTCTCAAATATTTAAAGCAAATCATGGAGCTTGGAAGTGTCTTTTCTGTTGATGACTTTATCATGGTTTCTGGAGATGCCGGACTGAAAATGAGGACAACAAAGCTTCCATCAGAAACTTTGAGAGATGATTTCTCAAAGTTTCAGATGGAAGCTTTGTTGTCCTCATTCTCAGTCCGGCATCTCCAGGGTGGAGGAGGGTAGACACCTCTGTCAGTTCACAGCCCAAACAATAACAGGTTTCAGGAAACTCAGATGCATCCTCATAAATAAAATCTAATAATGGTGTGACACACGGTCTTCCTGTTGGGGAGAGTGACGGGGGCATTGAAGAGTCTTAGAAAAACAAAATCTTTAGAAAATGCAAGGAGGTCTCAGCCTTGCCCCTCTTTCCCATGATATTTATTATGTGTGACAGCTGGGGCTGTTAGGAGAAGGCAGGCAATGCTCTCGTGGGGGTGACTGCATTACCGCAGGGTTTGCAAGAGCTGAGCAGATTGCCTGAGAGTAAGGTTACCCGCACCTAGGCTGTGGCCGCCCACCCCCATGCTCAGTTTCATCACCATGTCCTTGAATTCTGGGGAGAAATTGTGTGTTTGGCTAGGACATTACACTCTTGGGTCACTCATTCTCTAGTACTAAAAATAACTTCTTCTGTAGAAGTGACTTCCTGGAACATCACTCCACGGTTATGACCCTGGTGCGTGTTGGTGGGGAGGGGCCACTGCTGATCCCAGACACATTCCCAGGAGCTTAGCTCTGGGATGGGTGATGCCAACTCCATGTCATTCAAAACAATGTCACCTGCACACCCACACACCACCTCTAGTATCCAATGGGGGTGGCCAGGAGCGTGAGCTCAGGAGACAGGCTGTGTATGTCCAAGCCCTTCTCACGGCTGGGTGGCCTTACTGTGCTCTGGAATCCTCTCTACAAAATGCAGATGATAAGAATAACCAACTCACCGGGCTCGGTGGCTCAGTCTGTAATCCCGCGCCTTTGGGAGGCTGAGGTGAGTGGATTGCCTGAGCCCGCGGGTTCGAGACCCGCCTGGGCAAGTGAGACCTCATCTCTACAATAAATCAAAAATTAGCCGGGCGTGGTAGCGCGCACCTGTAATTCCGGCTACTTGGAAGGCTGAGGCGAAAGGATCGCCGGAGCCCAGCAGGTCGAGGCTGCGGTGGCCGGGAGCGGCCACTGCACTGCAGTCTGGGCGACAGAGTGAGACTCCAACTCAAAAAAAAAAAACTGTGCCAGAAACACAGGACTGGGGAGGATGAAACTCCAAGACCGTGAAGTGTTTCCTTCAGAGTACAGGTCGGAACCCAAGTCGGCACACATACCCATTTGTCCATCCAAGGAATACCCTGCAAGGCTGCAGACCTCCCCAGTGGAGCAGATGGTCCTTGGAAACACAGATTTTCTGAACTAAAGGTTAGATCTGCAACAGGTAAAATGTATCCAATCACATATGGATTAGGGACAAGCTTCATCCCTCAGGACACACGCAAATACAAAGAATAAAACAATTAGAAACAACCACCTGGAGTAAGGCGGTTGGAGCTTCTACACAGCAGCATAGAAAACTTCACTTTCTCCCTGGACGACACTGCCACTTCCTCTTACCATGAGTCTCCTCAGCTTCATGTGATGATCTGAAGAGGGAAACACCTCATCTAAACTTAGTCATTCCCACCTCCTCATCATGCCCTCTTGATCACAAGTTTCTAAAGACATGAACGCTTTTGTCTTCTGTCAAGTGATTCCAGGTCCCAGCCTGAGCACTCAAGGCCACACTGACACGTCCTGTCCAGGGAGTTTCAACATATCAAATTGATATTTGTAGCAGCTTTTAAATAGGCATAAGTGTTGAAAGTGTCAGGAGGAACAGTTTCTATGTCACCAGAGGAATAACAATATACCTACAACACCTGCAAGATGTGTTCAAGGGTGCAAAGGAGTTTTCCATAAAAATGCCTGTAAATAAAGCATCTGCAATTACAAAGGCTCCCCCTCCAGTGCTCGAAGACCCTCAACCCTCAACCTTCACAGATTCGGACATTAGTATTAGCAATTGTCTGCAGCATTAATGTCTGCCGTTGAAAACTGCTTCTTGGAAGGCAGATGACCTTACCTCAGCTGTGTGAAGATCATAGGTGAATGCAACACCACTTCATGTAAGGGACTTTAACATCTGCTGGTGCATGTGCACGTGGTTTGGAATCAATCCCCCATGGATATGGAGGGACACCTGCATTCTTTTGTTCCTCCTGTGACAGCAAACCTCCAAGAACTGGGAACCCAGCTCCCAAGAGAACTATCACTGGACTGCTGGCTCATTAGTTACAGATTGCTTGGTAGAGCAGCCACCATGGCAATGTCTCATGCATCAGGCAGCACAGGAAAGGTTAGCCACAAGGCGGCTCACGGAGAAATCCATGGTAGAACAAACTCCACACACCTGCCCTCCCTTCTGGCAGATGTGCCAGTTGTGAAGTTTATACCCAAAGTCTATAGTGATTTGGGGGTGAGAGATATGTAACCCTTATTTCTGCTTCATTTAGGATTGAAAAAGAGGGGAGACTTGCCTTTTCATAAACACTGTCTCCTGCAAAGAGAATTTTCTCTTTCCTAATCAATTCCATAACCAGTTCCATAACTCAGCAAGCATCATGAACTGTTTCTTACCAAAGTAGAATCCTAGGAACATAAGGCCGCCAACGCACACCTAGGGACACAGCGTCCATATAGTGTTCGGTGACGTTTCCAAAGGACAAAGGTCACGACAATGTCCTTTAAAGTCAATGAGCGAAGAGACTAACCATGGGTGAGAGAAATCATCTAAATAAAAATGACAGTTCAAGAAAATGTGGTTTATCACTAGTTCAAATTTGTCAAATGACTGACTGAGCTTGGGATGGGATTCCCCTTCAGAATATTGATTGGTGTGAAGAAACAGAAAACTCTTAAGCTCAGAAAATTAATGTTTTAAAAATCTCAGACTGTGAAACAGAAAGGTACTAATGTCAGAAGGCATGTCTCTTTCTCCCAGAAAATACCTCTTGCTCAGGGTTTGACCCAAAGGATCAGTTAATTCCAGATGGGCCCTGGCTACTAGGAGAGGAAGTGCAGTGTCTTCCATCATGAGCACAGACCTCCAGCCTTCTAGGAATATCGCTATCAGGGCCCAAGACATCTCTGAAAAAAACAAACCTACAGGGGATGTCCAATACCAACTCTCCAACATGTAAGCTTTCCTCCTGTGGGGAAATACCTAAAAGCAGCATCTGAGACGTCACAGTTTGTAGACAATGCAGATAAATATAAAAGTCGTTCTAGTGAGGTGGATGCCACTTTTAACAATATTTCAAGTATTTAAATATTTCTCAGCAGAGCATATCCTGAATATTTATGCTCCACGTGGGTAAATACAGGACGCATGCCCCATGCTCCTCCCCGGCTGATACTGTTCCCTAATCAGGAGAAGGCCTTTGGCTGAGGCCATCTGTGCTTGGTCAAATGCCCTTGGAGCTATGGACACCTGCATACTCAAGGCAGTTACTAAGAGAGTAAGCATCTTTGTTTCACTTCTTTGCACATGATGCTGTTGTTTGTGTCTTGCTCTCTTTCCCATGCTGAGGGTATATAATCTCGCCTCATGGCTACTGGAATGCGGAGAGCTTTGTACCAACCGTTCACCATTGGTTTCTTTCTGCAAGCATTCATAAGCCCATGTCTTTGCCAACCTGGTCTCCAGGTGATGTCTTTGGAGCAGGTAAACATCACAGGAGCGCTCTGATTTGGGAATCCTGCAATACAACTGGCACTGTGAGCAGAATATTCTGGAGAAACCTCCCAACAAGTTGACAGAGGTAGGGGAGTGAGAGGCATGTCACCAGGGGAAATGTCAGGTTGGGCCACTGGTTCAATGTGGTTCAAGGTCGCCAGCCTAGTGAATGGCTGGGGACTGACATCTGAGTACAGGAGATGCCCCGAAAATGCTGACTGGGCTGCTGGAGATTCTCCAGGAAGTAGGAAAAAGGTTTTGTGCTTTTGTTTTTTTGAAGGAGTATAAGGTAATAGCAGTGGCGGTGTGTGGCTGCTGCTATGGGGTCTGTGTCTGGCCTCTTAGAAGGAGGTAGAGGCCAGAAACCAGACCAGCCAGCTGCAGGAGGAGTTCCAGTTGGAAAGAGAGGCAGACAGCACAGGGTTAATCACTGCCCAATCAGAACAGCTGCAGGCTTGAGCATACCGATTTGCAAAAGTGAAAGGGAGACAGCTGCTGTGTGCTTGCATCAGGGCAGTGACTGTGTGCCCTGCTTGAAATCTGAGGAAATGGGATCCTGAAGCAGACTCAGATTCTTCTGGGGGGGATCCTATAGAGGTGGTAGGTGAGGGACTGGCACCCGCCATAGAATTAGGGGTGTTGGGGAGACTGGGGCGGGAAGAGGTCCCACGTTTCCACCCTGTCCCTGCCATGAGGGACCAAGGGTCAACCACCACACATGAAAAAACCCATTGGCTAGAAAGCAACGATGGGTTAGCCTCAAGGAAGCAGGAGTTGATCCCCACCAAATAGCCCAGTGCTGTGCCATTGCAGCTACGGCAAGAGATGCTGAGGAGGAAATGCTTCCAGCCTCTGCCTGAGAAGCAAGCAGGATTGCGGACCACTCAGGGCCCCACTCTGGGTTCACAAGATCTTTGAGCCACCACTCAGAGGCAGGGGGTGGGGTTTCGTGGCTCCTCACCACAGGGAACTGACAGCCCCACAAGGAGAAGAGAAACGAAGCTTCACTTTCCTATTCTCTCAAACCTAGGGATGGGGCCCAACTGGGATCCACAGACTGCTCCCTAGGAAATGCACAGCGTCTGTGTCCCCAATTAAAAGACATATCCTGGAGATGGATGCGTTACAAGGCTTGTGCCTGCGTGCCAGTGCTGGAGAGTTCTGGCTGTGGAGCAGGGTGGTGGAAGCAGTCCTGTGTGGCAAAGTCACACATCCCCTGGTGCAACTGCCACTGCCTCAGAGTGGTGGCTGCCAAGCAATACCAGCTCCCAGGGAGCCATAAAGACATAGGGGAAGCAATAATAGAGTTGGCTGAGGTGAACGTAATAAGGCCAGCCCACGGTGCACTTAACTTCCCAGTAGGACAATCAGACAGTACATGGAAAATGACCGTGGACTATGGAGAACTCAATAAAGTGGTTCCCCTCACCATGCAGCTGTGCCTAACATCATTGACATAATAGACAAGCTAGGGACTGAGTTGGGTGCCTACCATGCTATATTGGATTTAGCTGATACATTTTTTAGTGTTGACACCCTGACAGCCAAGACCAATTTGCCTTTACCTGGGATGGACACCAGTGGACCTTCACCATGTAACTTACAGGCTACTTACAAAGCCTGGCCATTTGCCATGGAATAGTTGTTGGAGATTTGGAGAAATGGATATCCTCCACCTCGGTGAGACTATTCCATTATATTAATAATATCATGCCAACCTCTGATTCTCCTTCACACTTACCAAAAAAAAAAAAAGCAATCCCATTACTAACCATTCATCTACGGGAAAGGGGATGGGTATAAACAAAACCAAGGTCTGATGGCCTGGATTGTGTGTCAAGTTCTTGGGTGTTATTTGACCGGGTAAGATGTAAGTGATGCCATCTGCTGTGATAAATAACTTTTAAGCCTGTCCTAGACCCGCCCCATCCCTGTGAAGCAGTTCCAAGGGTTGTTAGGACTATTGGGCTCTGGGAGAGTCTTTAACCCTATTTTGCACAAATAATCTGACCCTTGCACTGGCTATTAAAAGGGGAGACCTTCAGGGTGCCAGGCTGATTTTGGTTTTGCAAAAGCAATAGTAAGGGGAGTACAAGCATTCTATTCTAAGGTATTCTAAATGAAGAATTGCCTTGTGAATTAGATATAAATATCTTCCCAGAGGGCTTTAGCAATGACAAGGATAGGCTCATTTCCAGGTCACAAACCTGGGAAGGGCCAGAAGCCCTCTACAGCTCAATTAAGCAACAGGTGAACACAATTTACCAGGTGCTGCTAGAGACCAAGTCCGTCCCTGGAAAGGCAGCTATGATGGTCAGGACAGCCCTGTCAATCATGGGATGAATTCATGACCTCTCCATGTGACCTCACAGCTTCAGCGCCCAGACAACCACAGCAACCAGGTGGAGGGCTTACCTACAACAGTGCAGTAAGTCGTCTTCCAGTCCTTTAAGTCATAGGTTGCAGCAGCTTCTGGTCCCCATCATGTTCATAGACCCTGATGAAGTGCCAGAACCATCTGTTGTGATGCCTTTGCCCATTAAGAAAGGGGTACTGTTTGTGCCAGAGGATGCCTGGTATGCTGTCAGACGCTGCTGAGGGTGCCCACCTCATTGGAAAGCTACCACACACCAGTTGTCCACCAACACTCTTTGGATGGATGATGGCACAGGGCAAAATCATCAATGAGCTGAGCTATGAGCAGTATAAATGGTTATAATCAAGGAAAACAGTCCGGTAACAACCTGCACTCACAGTTGGGCAGTGTTTGCAGGTCTTGTATTGTGGCTGCCACAATAAGAAGAGCAGGACTGGCTGGTCATGAATAAGCCCTTGTGGGGACATGTGGCAGAACATGTCAGTGACTGTCTTTCATGTGTCAGGGTATAACCCTTCAGCCAGTCTGAAAAATGGTGAAGTTGATGCTCTATCTCATGTGAGGCGGTTAGAGAAAGCTCCAGCACAGGATACGGCCATGTGACCACACAAGAATGTGAAACATGCTTGACAAAAGACACTATGGGAAGTATCAAAGGCTTGGGTCTGCCAATCAGGTATGTGGCCTAAAAAATACTTTATGCCCCAAGCAACTGCAGGGGTAGACTACTCGCCTGGCAGGTGCCCTCCACACTTTGAGTGAACACCCTCAAGCCAGACGGCCCTCACTGTTGAACCCCTTGATGCAGCCATAGACTGCTGCCATGAGACTCCAAGTAAAAACCACTGAAGCCTCTTTAAGATCCCAATGGTGTAATGACTTGTTGTTGCCAGTCCACAGAGCACAGTACCTGGGGTTAATACCCTCCCCATTGACCATGGGAGATACAAACTGACCCATACTGGTCCTCTCTGTTGTCCCCACGTGGGGGAGGGTGTAGAAAAAGAACCCACATATCGTGGGTTGGTGGACCAACACAGTTAAGTGCAAAAATCATACAGATCAGACCATTTTTGCTAGAAAAATACTATCCTTATGGAGTGTTAGGATTCCACCTTTGTCTCTAACAATATTGGAGAAGATGACTCCTGGATATGATAGGACATGGCACGCAAAACCCGGGAGGCCCCTCACAAATGTGACTATCCTGTCTCAAGACAAAACTATTGTGTGTTTACTGTCTGACAAACATGACTTGCCTCTGTTCGTACCTGTTAAACATTTATCTTATCATCCTTAGTCTGTTTACAGAAAACACCTACCCATAATGGGCAGTGACTTTGGCCCAGGTCCACAATCAATCAGCCTGCTGGGTCTGCTTGAATTTTCCTGAATCTGCCAGTTATTAAGTGAAGAAGTCTCACGACTACACAAAGTGGTCTTACAAACCTGTGCTATAATAAAAGCAGAATGCTGTGTTTGTTTTCCTAATTTTTTCCACAATGTAACTTGCTTCTTTAACTGCTCTGCATACTGAAGTCAAATCCATCCATGCTGTGGCTCAGGACCCTTCGTCCAACTGGTTTTCCTCTCTTAGCTTGCTGTGGAAAAAAGTTATAATAGGTGTTGTTGTAGTCGTAAGTATTTTGTTCTTTGGCACCTGTGGACTGTATTGTATTTATGGGATTTGGATGCAATGTGTAACTCATTATTCCACTCTAGGGACTATTCGAAGGCCAATTCAATGTGCAGATTATGAGTGGGGCAGCCAGAAGTCGGAGTGGGATGTGGGTAAATACAGAACATATGTCCCGCTCTCCCTTCCCTGCTGATAGCTGTTCCCTAATGGAGAGGATAGCCCTTGGCCAAGGCCATCTGTGTCTGATATGCAAGAGATATGCAAAGCCATGTACTCAAGGCAGTTACTTAGAGTGTAAACGTCTTTGCTTTTGCTCACCATTTGTGTCTTGCTCCCTCTCCCATACTGGGGGTATATAATCTCTCCCCATGTTTATTGGGGTACAGAGAGCTTTGTACTAACCGGCTACCAAAGTTTCTTTCCTTTAAGGAACAATAACCCCATATCTGTGCCAACCTGTCCTCTGGATGATTTCTTTAGAATAGGTAAGCATTATGTGAATGCCCTCTCTGATTTGGGGCTCCCGTGATGCACTCAGATAGAATAACCACAGTTTGGACACACTGATCTCAAAAAGGAGTCTCCTAAAAGGCACAGCCTTTAAAAAAATAAACCTATATTCAATGAAGACAATCAAATAAGATCAAGATATTAAGATATCCTAGAGCTGGTATTCTCAAAAAGATCAGGGCAGACATTCGCCAAACAATGTAAGATTAGGAAGTCATAGGAAACAGATACATATTCACCATAAAACATGTTAGTAGGAACAATATGTAGGATAAAACAATAAATGTGGATAAAGACCAGAGAGTTTTTCTAAT
Organism: Tarsius wallacei; assembly: GCA_963574415.1. Classification (NCBI taxonomy): domain Eukaryota; kingdom Metazoa; phylum Chordata; class Mammalia; order Primates; family Tarsiidae; genus Tarsius; species Tarsius wallacei. The sequence continues at coordinate 22,092 of CAUYQG010015715.1, forward strand.
GCCTGGAAGCATTAGAAAAAGATGATGGCTAAAATAAAAAGGACAGGAAGTATTCATTTCAATCGCTTAACCATCCCTGTCCTCAAGGTTCCCAAAGTACATGGATGAGAGAAGTAAAGCACTTTCACCATGTGGGTTTAAGGTATCACTCATGATCCTGGACAAGTGCTTTGAATGTCTGTGGACCCTGCTCAAACAGCTTATTATGGTCTGAATCGTAGAAGACATCATAAGGAATAGAATTAAGTGACAAGGGCCAGGTGCGGTGGCTCAAGCCTGTAATCCCAGAGATTTGGGAGGCTTAAGTGAGGGGATTGCCTGAGCCCATCGGTTCAAGAACAGCCCAGGCAACTTGGCGAGACCTCATCTCTACAATAAATTTAAAAAATTAGCCAGGCGTGGTAGCGCACGCCTGTAGTTCCGGCTACTTGGAAGGCTGAGACAGAAGGATCACCTGAGCCCAGCGGGTTGATGCTGCACGGTGGCCGTAAGCGTGCCACTGCATTCCAGCCTGGGCAATGGAGTGAGACTCCAACTAAAAAAAAAAGTAAAGAAAGAATTAAGTGACAAGTTAGTCTATCTATATACAGAAAATAATTTTCAGAACAATAAACTATCATCTTTATTACATGGAATGCAGATTTTAATCCCAATTCTATTGAGAATTCAGGACACCAAAACAATTGGCTTTTTTGAGCAATGAAAACAGACTTGGAATCCAGTGTTGAATTCCTATATAGTCAACACTGAATCATACCAAATGGCTCACAGTTTCAGAAAATGCTAATATCTAGTTTCTTTTCAGTTGCAGTCAAATTGAATGTGAGACAACTACAAGGTTAAGATTTACAGAGACAGCAAACTCAAACAGGACAGGAAAGCACAAGAAGAAATCACCTAGTCACAAAAGAATGAAGTGGGACACCCGTCAGATGCACCTGCTCTATGACTGCTGTCAAAAGGCCAGAAAGTCACACACCTTGTCTTGTATTATAGAGAATATTAAGCAAAAAGTTTTCCTAGTGGACAGATCTCTCAATGTTTCCATCAAACTCACCCCAACGTGAAAGTCAGCGTGATTCCATAAGGACAATATACCTGTGTCGAGACTTCCAAGCAACCATATTTGAAGCTAAGCCAAAGGTCAATAGGGTGGAGGAGAATGCACTTTGCTGATCAGCGATAGACTCTACCAGTGGCAAGCTCTGCACTCGGCAGTGAAGATGCTGATTTCTCATCCCCAGCCCTTCACCATAACAAAGGGAGTCCAATGCAGAGAAGATTGACCATCTGAGGTCTGAGAATCATGGACATGGGAGCCTGGGAGAAAGTTCCTTGGCATCCCTGGCCCCCCTAAATATTGCCCAAATAATCCACGTCCATGGTAGCTTCCCTGGGGATAAAATGGAGTGAGTCTCCCTAGAGCAGTTGGGTGGTGACACCTCACCTGAACCATTCCAAATACTGTGGCGTGGGATGACTCCCATATAGGTATACAGGGAACTAGAGTGTCCTACGGACAAGAATGATGGATAACCTAGGCTGTGTCCAGCAGAGGCTGGAACACTGGGGGCCAAACACTGTAAGAAGAAAAGGGCAATGCCAATGCCTAATATCCTAGCATCAGCTTCCACTAGAGGTTCCAATAGTCTGGTCAACTCAGGAACATGTGTTCGTTTTGCTAGAGACGGCAAGCAGAAGAGTTTCTAACACTCTCTTATTCTTCCTTCATTTCTAGTCCTTAGGATTTTAGATGGTAGACAGAGTGATACCACTAGAATTTAAGGCATCAAAAGAACGTGGACTGGGCTGATCTTTAACTGGAAGGCTGCTTTCTTCTTTTGCTGTCTTCTCCATGCCCTTGTGTCTTTTTTGCCAAACTGTCTCCTCCCAAGATTTCGCTTGGACTAGTGGCTGAACACCTTTGGGAACAACATTTAAGGCAAGGTGAACACAATGCAAAATGTTTTTAAAAGCATGTTGTGATGGACACATTTTATAATTACTGTTTTTTGTAGCAAACATTTGTAAAACATTCCAAATAATTCCACAACTCTGAAGCAGCAATCTAATCCCTTTTTTCCTTTTGGAAGATGACTCTTCTGCTTAGTATATATTCCCTCTCCGTGGAGAAGGGACAAAAAGTATGGGCCTGCCTTACCAAGAACTAAATAGATCCTAGGGAAAGACTCCACTATGGAAAGCACCTCATTGCTTTGTACAAAGTACCAGTCAAACCAGAAAGGGGATTCCAGAAGGAGTTAGCCAAATAACAAAAATATGCTGTTTCAGGTTTTCAGCTTTTAAAGTATCTTTGGACAATTTTATTTTTATTTTTTTCATGATAAGTTACCAAATTAAGATGGAAAGACCTCTAAGATCAAATTTTTGACCTATGTCTACCCTGTTTCCAACCACTCACAGAATGACTTATGTGCCCCCTACGTTGTGGTGACCACTTAATTGCTCTCCTGCATCTCTGAAAGAAAATTTTGATTTTGCCACTGAAAGCAGCCATATGAAAATTATCTCATTACACTTTTCTGGGTCTGAAGCTGCTGTCTCAAAGTGCCATCTCATTGTGCTTCATGTTAGCCAGTGCTGGAGAAATCTTGAATAGCTTTGTACAAACATTTTTACATTTTGTATTATTTTAAAACTTTGCTTCTTTGAGTTTGTGGCACCCTGGTCACTCCATCTGACTGTGAGAACTCTACAGTTTGTGGGCTGGCAGTGCGCTGATCTTTGAAGCTTCTTTCCCTACCCAGTCCTCACGTCTTGGTAAAGTTTCCGTGAGGTCTGTTAGGTATACATCCTGCAGTTTATTGACATAAAATGCACTCTCCTTTGGTGTAGTCTCTTTGGGACCAATTGGGAGAAAGATAAACCAATAGTGTACCTGTTTTGATACCGCATATTAATAAGTGTCTTTTTGGTTAAGAACCAGCCCCTCAAACAAACAAACAAAAATCATGGAATGTTGGAGGAAGTAGGAATTCATTTTTCTCAACCAAAAAGAACATCAGTTGCTCAAGAAGAAGAGATGTAGACTATTGAAAATCAGCTGACTTTAAGGTGCAGAGATTCTCCTGTCTTGTCCAGGGTGAGATGGCATTGCCATCAGGAAGGTGGTCCAGGTGAGTAAGTAGAAGAGGGAGTGAGCACTGGAGGTAAGAGTTACAAAGAGATCAAGATGCACTCCAGCTCTGAGGCTGAAGGAAGCATCTCTTCTTCTGAAGTCAAGAGAGGGGCCACAAGCCAGGGAATGCAGGAGGCTGTGGAAAAGAGGTAAGTCAAGGAAAAGTCAAAACTGAACCATGGCACCATCTCCTTGACTCTATCTAAGTCAGACCAATCCCAAAATACTGACCTTCATCACTTAAAGATACAGAATATTTGTTTTATTTAAATTCCCAACTTGGTGCTTATTTGTAATAGCAGACATTAAAGCAGAATTTTTTATGGTAGAAATAAGAAATTAAAGTAGTATCTGTCCAAAAGTCTTATGGTCTATTCTCAGGGTAATCCAGAATAAGTAACTGATGTTTACCTTATATTTCATGAGTCCTCATTACTATTTTTTCTAGGAAGCCTGACAAATAAAAAATTAAAGGGAATAAAAGTAGTGTCATATCTTCTCAACAAACCAGTATAGAGAGGCTGAAAACATTAAAGCTGCTCATTTAAGTTTGAAGTATATGGGCATACTATGAAGATTACTAAAATTTACCCAGAAAACCCACAAAGTGATTACTAAGGTGTTCTATTAATAAAACTAAGCATAAAATTAAAGACCTACCCACAATGTATTCTTCCTCACTGGATTCTACCACCAGTTAAGACAAGACACCAGTCACATACTAATTATCCCAGACAATGTAAAAAGATGGGAATATTTTTGAAAATGTTGCTTTCTCTTGACAACCAAGTAGATTGACTAGAACAGCAGGAATCATTCTTACTTCTCCACCCTAGACAGGCTAAGGCTACAGAGGGTCACACTGCTTCAGATAGACCACGAGGGCCCTGCTGTTCATAAACTGCAGGTCAGCATGATGCCAGAAGCAGCAGATCGTTTCTTACTAAGGACAGACAGACAGTGAAATTTTTCTCACAAACAGCTCTGGACATTCTCTACTCGCCTCTGTCTTGGTTGTTGAAATGACTTCAGCCCCCAAACCAACTCTAGTACAATTCTCAGAGTCCTAGCCCTTAAAAGCAAGACCAGCAGCTGCTTCAATATCACAGAAGGGACCTCTGGCACACCCTTAGACCAGGCAGGCTCCCCACTCTGCACTACGGGGATGGGAGTGACTTCCGAATCTGGCCTCCTGGATCAGAGACCACTGAACCCCTCTTGCCCAGAGAAGGTGCTGTTGTGGATGACCAACGCTGTGCCTAGACTCTCTGGGACCACAAACTTTGATGCTGAAATGATCAAAAGAGAAAGGCAGAAGCTTCCAGGACCATGATTTCTGCAGTCAGTCCTTCATGTACTCTGAGTGAGCTTATAAGATGCTGCACCTACCACGAACTTAGGAAACTTCCAGAGCAAATGCAAGTCTCTCGTCAAGACTATCTGCTTGTTACAAAGTAAAGGATGACTCAAGAGAGTCTGTCATCTCCTAAACATTTCAGAGAAGAGAAACAATCAGGTAGAAGAACCCCATGTAGATCTGGGCCACATAAGTAACACTGATGACACACAATTTGCCATGCTTGTGGTAGGAGAGTCTCCTTCCTCTCTGGTGTCTTCAAGGTAGACAGATAAAGTCCACACTTACTTGGTGTTGCTTAATCTTACATGTCCTCTTAGGTAGGATCCTGACAAAAATACTGTAGACAGTGTACCAGTCCTACAAAAAATGACAAAGCAGCTGTTTCTCATCCACTCACCAAAGAAAGGTTTGGTTCTCAGCTTTCTTCAAGCAAAGACACTTGACCAAGTCATGGAGGAATTTCAGGCCAGAGAGTGGGTTGTGTACAGGCCTCACAGGGCAAGATGCCTATAGTCAATTGTCCTTATCGTGGACTCAGTCTCTGGAACAGGGCTCTTTGAAAGTTTCCTAGCTCTAGGCTGTGGAATGATCCTGGATAGATGGAACAGCTAGAATGAACAAGAATGGTCAGGGTGAAACCCAAGGAAGCATCGGTCACTGCAGAGCTGTGCATTGGAAGCTGGGCAACTCTCTCATCAGGACCACTTGGGAGGTTCCATCAGCTTCTTTTTTTTTGAGTTGGAGTCTCACTCTGTTGCCCAGACTGGAGTGCAGTGGCCGCTCCCAGCCACTGCAGCCTCTACCTGCTGGGCTCCAGTGATCCTTCCGCTCAGTCTTCCAAGTAACTGGAACTACAGGCACACACTACCATGCCCGGCTAATTTTTGATTTATGTAGAGATGAGGTCTCGCCAAGTTGCCCAGGCGGGTCTCGAACCCACAGGCTCAGGCAATTCACTCACCTCGGCCTCCCAAAGTGCGGGATTACAGGCTGAGTCACCGAGCCCGGCCTCCATCAGCTTCTTAACCCCAGACTTTACCTGGCCCTTAGAAGATCCCAACCTGTGGTTACCACTGGTACTGAAAGGAAGAATATTTTACCACCCATTGTATTTTTAAAAGTTTATATGAAGAAAGGTATAGCTGATTATTTCAAAGCCTTCTTGGTGTGTTGGATCAGACAGAGATCTTATTGTCTAAGTTCACCAACTGAACAGGACAGGAAACACATTGGGCACCCTGCAGGAGGGCTACCCTCTGGTCAGACTCAGGAACTAGCAAGTGGGAGCCCACCAACCCCAGCAATCAGAATCACAATTCATGTGCCTACTGGGGAGCATCGCCTGTGGGATCTCTGAGAGCCACTCAGCTGCTGCCCACATGCCGGGGTGGGGAGGTGCTCCAGCAGGGCGGGCTCCACGAGAGGCTGGAATATGAGTCAACCTAAGAGAAAACTGAGGTCAGACGAGGGAATTGTCACACCTTGGAACACTCAGGGGAGAAAAGCAGCTAACAGCCGGATTATTAAAAGCACTGTATTACTGACTGCTTGTGTTCCTTCTGCCTATAGAATTGCAGAAGATGCAGTGAGCAGAGTAGACCAAATATCTGAATTTTGATCACTCAAAAGCCCCATTCCCAGGGGCCCCTCAGAGCAGGATGGAGGGCCATCCAGACTTCAGGTACTCGGGGTCAGGGTTACCTCCATGCCTGCTACTTGCAGTTCAGACACAAGTGTCCTTGTTCTCAGACCAAGCTACTATAACCAAAGGAATATAAATCAACAGATCAAAGAAGACTGTCACCTGATCATTTCATACCTCAAAAACAAACTGTGGGCAATGATACCATAACATCATATTGAAAATCCAGAGATTTCAGAGCCGAAGTGTGTGGATCTTGGGAGTATATCTGAGAAACTAGGCTCAAAATAAACACTAACCATGTATCTGTATCATGTGAACCTGTCTAAAGGAATCATCAGTAAAATCTCTTCTAAATTATTCGGAAGGTGAAACAACTCATAGTCTATGTCATATATCCGGGGATAGAAAAGAAATGCTTATGACCCAAGAGAAGCAGGAGTATCAGGCAGACAAGGTGAAAGACCTCCTAGGCTATGACCATGAGGAGTTGGCAGGATAGGATCACGCTAAATCCACATAGACACTTGCTGGCAAAGTGAAAGCAAAGTCGCCCTGGAATCCCTCGTGCAGTTTCATTGTTAGGTCTAAAGCAACCTCAGTCCAGAGTTAGACATTGCAACGAATGCAGCAGCGATGGTTTCAACTACATTTCCCTTGTTTATCTGATTCAGACCTGGATGTTTAAAATGAGAGATATCACCTTCAAGGTCAGTCTTCAATAGAATCCACAAGGCTAAATACAAAAACCACAACAAGGTGATGGATGTTGGAACTTTCAGCTATGGAACAAGAACAGTCCTATTGCAATAAGAATGGTGTTGTCTCTTTCCTGCTATAAGGAAATCTTAGAAGCACTGGGATCTTTCTGGGGAGTGTGGGCAAGTGTGGCAGAGGCTGGAATGCCCAGTGTCATCCTCAGACCCCCTAGTTGTTGGCGTATCTGTAGAGAACAGTGCCAAACCTGCTGCACATCCTACCAGGAGACTTTCCTGTGATAGCTCTCAGGGTTACCATCCTAAAGCTTTCTCAAAATCCTCCCAAAGCAGTTCAGCCTCAGTAACTAAGGGCCTTCGTAGCTGAGCTGGAATCAATTGTCCTCAAACGATTGGTTTGGTTGGTGACCCAGTTGGTGACTGGGACTCCTGTTTCCTAGGAGTACTATTCCGAGATACAGTCTATGTGGGTCCTTCAATTGCTCCGCATAGGCCTGAGCCACACAGCCAAGAGGTGATCAACTCAATGTTCTGCCCATTTCTGTCTTCTCTCCCTCCCCTGCCTTTCACCACTCCATACTCTCAGTGTTTTCTGGGATCACCTCCAAAAATTATCTGCCCCAAGCATAGGACTCTGATTCTGAATTCAATGAATCCAAAGTAAGACTCAGATTTCCTTTCATGTTTCAAATAAGACTTTTAACTACACTTTCACTGACATAATTGACCAGTATCAAAATATTCAATTACTTATATCAGGAATTAAACAAAGAGCATATGTTTTTAAAAATCTCTATTTGAAGTTAAGATGACATTATAAACACTGTTCCATTCATTTGAATCCCAAAGTTATTCGTGCTAACGCCTGACAAATTGGCAAACCTTACACAGGAAGTAGGCATGGGATGCATAGCTGTTTATGTAACAAAATGATTCCATCTTTTTAAACCTCCCACCAAAAGCACCAGCGGCTAAAGCCTCCCTGTTTTCTTCTTTATCCTGAAAAAAATCTTAAATTCTTCCACACCAAAAGATAAACATAATGAAAAAGAAGTAACCCACAATTTCTTGCAGGAGACTGCATTCCTTTGAAACATTTTCCCATTTGCAGCAGAGCTCAGGATGAGGGAGATAGCCTCATTCATGGTGATCATCGAGTTCTCAGGACATGCCCGAATCAACCCCCCTGTTCTGAGAATCACCAGCTGAACAAGTTCTGAAGAGGAAACACATCTCCTTACTGAGAACACACCTGTGAACACAACCAAACACATACAATATGCCACATTCTAAGAAGTGAAACCAGAGAAACTATGTCTCAGCACAGACCCAGGCAGAGCCCCATGTCACAGGCCAGCTGTGAGCAAGAAGCTGTGAAGTACAGACAGACAAGGTTCATATTCAGACCTTTATGTTCCAAGACAGTGCCTATCCCTGATGGGGTATTGTCCCCGACTGCATATTGTCCCCGACTGTATATTGTCCCTGAAGGCCTGTGCCAGAAAAGCAGGAATGGGGAGGGTGAAATGCAAAAACTCTGAAGTGTGTTCATCAGAGGAGAGGGAAGAAACCCAAAACAGGTCTGCACACACCCACTCTTTCATCCGAGCAATACTCTGCAATGCTATAGATTCAGCTAATAGAAATAAGGAAGTCTCCTGGGTTCTACATATTTATAAATGGAAGACAAGATCTGTAGTAAGTAGAATACACCTTATCACACTTGAATGAGAAACAAGCTGTAACCTTGGAACACACTCAAATACCGAGAAAAAAATAGAATTAGAAGCCCTCTGGAGTGCAGTAGTTTGAGTTTTCACAAAGCCTTGCTTTTGCCCCTAATGCCCTGTCAGTTCTTCCTTGGCCCCAAGCATTCTGAATTTCAAGTCAAGGACCTGGAGTGAACTCACCTACTCTAACCTAGCTGCTCACCATGCCTCTCTGGAACACGGGGTTTTAAAGATATAAAAGCTTTCCTCTTGTGTTACATCATTCTGGGTCCCCACGTGACTATACTCACACCTTCTATTCTCAGTGTTTCGACATACCAAGTTGATATTTGCAGCAGCTTTTTAACAGCCACAAGTGTTAAAGCAGGTGATTCTCAAGAGCCATCCTTCATGGAACAAAGCTTCTGTGCCACCTGAGGGATAGTGACATGCCTATGACCCCTGCAAGATTTGTCAGATGATGCAAGAAAGAAACACTTTTCTACAACAATGATTCTAACCAAAGCAACTGCAATGATGAAGCCTTGATCTCTAGTGCTTGAAGACCCTCAACCTCCAAAGATCCTCACATTAGTATTCTGGACTCTCCACCACAGTGTCAATCTCTGCAGAAACTGGGTCTTTCAACACAGACGATCCTATGGCCACCTGTGAGAAGGTTCACATTAGCCTGATGTGGGACCAGTCGTCATTAGCTCCCTTAATCAAGGAAGTATTCCAAGAAGAAGCAGACAACCATACAGAAAACTAAAGCACAAATTTCTCCATATAATATTTAGTGCAAGATGCTTTTAAGGTAAGATGAAATGGGTGAGATAAAGCAGCTCCATCCACATGACAAAGACACATATAGTTTGTCACTAGTGCTAGCCTGTCCTTTTAGGGGAGATTAAGTTTCTGATGAGGTGCCCTTCAACAATCTCAAGTGACAGTGAAAGATAGGTGAGCACCCCAAGGGGTGTTATACTCCAGGAGCCAAGGTCATATGATAAAACATGTACAGCGTTTAAACCCTAAGGTGTCGTCTTTGGGCCAATGGTATGATCCAAAACACAGCAACATGATCACTGCTCCTAACATACTCACATCCTATGATAGGCAAAGCCCAGATGCTCGTGAATGGAGGGAACAGTGAAGACCAACTGTATACTCAGAGGAGTAGCCATCCTGCTCCCAGGATGAACTCTTTTCTGACTGGGATTTGCAGGCATGTGTGATTTGGGCAGAAACACTGAGACAGGCTCTTGTATAATACTTTTCTTCTTTAAATGGCACACAGCATATTAAGTGTCTCTTAGCCCTGGGTTTTTCTTACTGTAATGGAGAGACCTCATTTGAGCCATGTCTTGAACATCACTCACCAGACTATGAGTCTTTCAGGAGATCCTTTTTGAGGGCTTTGGTAAGCAATGATGTGTAGGGACTGCAAAGAATCTCCTCGGTCTCTTACCTTCCTGCTGAAGGGACCCACAGTCCATTGCACCACCAGCTTTAGACAGAAGAATAGAACTTGTCTTCTACTGACAGAAAGAGTTAAGAGAGCAAGACTAGGCAGCTACAAATCAAGTCTAGGTCCTAAAAGGTCTGACTAACAGCTACCTTTCCACTCAGAAAATGTCACTGGCTCATAGTTTGGGATACGGGTCAGTTAACTGCACCTGTGACACCATGGGACTATAAAGTTTTCAGAAGTCAGTTCCAAGTCTCCTAGAAAGGCTGCAGCCACTCAGAGGTGGCAGCACACTGTTGCCCCTCATGACCACTGTCCCCACCTGTCTGTGACAACTTATCTTTATTGGTGCCAAAGTCATTCAGAGATAAACTACAGGGCATGTCCAACTTTAGCTTTCTAGCATTCAGATTTTGATGGGAAAATTTCAGGAGTAGCATTTGAAATGTCACAGCTTTGGAAGAAATACAGATACATGTTATGACCTTAAACCCTGGTAGACTCCACCTCAGACACTTAAAGAACAGAAATTTCTCTTCATAGAGCCTCTTCGTGAATATAGTTGGTCAGGCTTTATAGTCACTAGACGAGTCTACAAAATAAAGAAATTAGTCATTTAAAGGGTACCATCCCCTGGATCTACAGGGAACTCAAATGCGCAGAGAATATGTATTTTTTTCAGTCAAAAGTAATAAAGGGAAAAACTAAGCAAGGGTCGATATTCCAGCTTCATTTGAATTCTTTTACATATGAATTGACAAAATCTCTCTAAATATAAAAAGTAATGAGTTTCTGTTTGTGTCAATTTTAACACACACAGTCTGCACCTCTGATATGGAAAGAGTTCTTGGAAACTTGGAAGCCTGTTTCTAATACCAGTTTCCAGGATACTTTTACAGCATGAGAAAGTTTACAAAAATGAAACAAAAATCACTGCAGGATAATTGCACATTCAGGTCTTCCTTCCTCTTTTCTACTTTACTGTGACCTCTGGCCTCAGGGGCTACATTATCTATACTTCTTTGGATTCGGAGATCTGCTTGCAGTGGGTCAATGAGAGGTCCTGGCAGGGTATAGAGAGTGGAAGAAGTGAGTATGTGGCATTGATTACCTCAGTTCCTGCTGGGCATGGTGGCAAGTAGGCAGTGGCTGAAGGACCGTAGGCTCTGTCCAGCAGACTTCTCCTGCAGGCATTGCTGTGTCTGGGCTCTTTCCTGATGCTGGTTTCTTCCTTTGCTTTTTGAGGTCGAGATAGAGGTAAGAACAATCTTGCTCTTGCTGTAACATCTCTTGTTGGTTCCCTAAACCCCGCCAATGGGCATAAGTAGACCTGCCATTAAACTCTCCTTCATTGCCCATTTTAGTTTACATCCATTTCCTGTGATTACCCTGCTCACATCTTCAATTCAATTCAACATGCATCTGAATAGATATTGATAACATACAGACCCCAATCTGGCTCTGTCCCAAGTTTATATGTTTGTATCTTCAAAGAGAGTTTTTGATGCTGTTTTTGTTTAAAGCATTTATTTTTTACAACTGATGCGTAATCTTTTAAAAAAATATATATGCCCTTAATTTTTCTTACTTGCTGTAAGCATGCCCTTAGAAAAAGAATCAGATATCTTTTCAAGCAATGGCCTTTTAGGAGGTCACATGCCTAGCAAGTATACTATCATCTAAGCAAAAAGTATGAAATATAGTTACAATGTGTTTAAAAGAGCAAAATGGTGAGCTTAATTGGAAACCAAGTGCAAGACTGTCCTGGTGGAGTATGATGTATTTCCAGGGAATGCAAATATTCCACTACAATATGACTAAAATACTCAGATATATAAGTTGAGGAGAAAAATATCATATGTTAAGTTTCAATTTTTGAAATGATCCAATAGTACTACCTCTATTAATTAACAATAACTTCTAACATTTATCAAGTGCTTATTTTGTGCTTTACATATGTTGACATGTTTAATTCTTGTATTGACCCACAAAGCAGGTACTATTATTATTCTTATTTTGTTGACATAAAACTTGAGGAAAAGAAGAAATTGTCCAAGATAAGAATCTGTACAATGTGGCTGTACATATAAGCTGATGATTTAACAGGGTCAGTAGGAAAAAATAAATGTTCATTTAATGAAAATTATTTTATGCGCTAACATTTTTTCCTTTCATTCTAGGAAGCCCTTCTCAGTGATTACAATTAAATTATTTCAGAAAAGGGGGGAAAAACTCTAGAATTTCTGTGAGGTAAGTTAAAGAGATACACTAAAAAAGGGGGAGGGAGAGAGAGAGAGAGAGAGAGAGAGTTTGGCCTTTTAATAGTTATAACATTAGTGTAGAAGTCATTTTTGAAGCAAGAATAAAGGACTCTTTCAAAGAAAAGACCCAGTCATTCAAGGCCTCTCCCATGCTGGTCCATATCAACAAACAGTCTGGAATGCTTAATGGGCAAAGAGAAATATTTCAACCTAAGTTTACAATTGTAAACAAACTTGAAAATCTACTCCTTTTGAGAAACTGTGAAATCTCCTGGATGTTTAAAATATGTCACATTGGCTGTTATTTATCACACCCAATTGTGAGTTTTTCCTAGAAGGAAACAGATATAGTTGGCAAACTGTGGCCCTAACTGTGGTTGGGATATGTGATTTATTCTGCTTGGAACAAATAGGAAGGGCCAAAGTGCTCTCAATTCTGACCTGTTCTGATGCTGAGCAGGCCCCAGCCTTGCTCCTGAAATCTGGCTGTATATGTCTTTTGGACAGGCAGTACTGTAGATCAAATACATTCCATCAGAAGATCTCTTACTAACCTCCTAGGATTACCCTGCATTTTTGAGACTGAAGTTCAGACTCTGCAGAAATAGCATTTTCCATAGACTAGAGAGTATAGTATGTATCAAAAGTGTAAAAACACAACGCACACACATACACACACACACACACACACACACAGAGGAATGCATGCCATGTGAAACCATTATTAAGAACCAGAAGGATTTCTGATGGAAAATTCCAAATTCCCTTTGAACAACTGCCTTAGGGAATGTCCTTTAGGAAACACAGGACTTACATATAATATATCATTAACGATGCTTGTGATTTCCTTTGAGTGTTTATAGGTAGGAGTTAGGGTATGGAATGTACAAATATAACACAAAAATTACAGTACAGTGATTGCTTCCTTTGCCAATTCACTCTCCGGAAAGTCATGAAACACACTGCAGTGGCATCTCTGGTATGTACGGAAACAAGCTTTTACCTTTGTTTAACCTCACAAGCTAGGTCTGACCCAGAGGCTTTATTATATGCATATTGCGACAAAGCACTTTGAGTGAATTTGAAAATGCAGGGCACATCTATTGTGGACAAGTCTAAATTATCTCTACCAGAGACATCTTCTTTAGCTTTACTTATGCTTGACAAGAAGGGAAAGACATTGTCTCTGGAAAACAAAGCAAAAGGAGTGTGAGGTTGGCCCCCTCGGCCGTACTTCATTAGCCATTGCTGATTTATTATAGTTTGGGGACTGTGGTTGTGGAGAAATTATGTATTGAATTGGTGAAAGTCCAGGACTAATGAAGCTAAAGTTCGCTGGCCTGGTTTGTTTCTTGGTGGCTGCCATAACTCTGACCCCATCTGGCTCACTTATGTCCTTTCTCATTGGGTTATGGTACCTACAGGGGCAAATCCTAATCCGGTGACTAAACTCTGGTGTCAGCTCAGGGGCTATTGGCTCTGAGACCTGGAACAACATGCTTAAGTTCTAGCGCTTAGGCTTCAATTTCCTTTTCAGAGGGTTTTGGGAAACAATTATCATAATTTCACTAGCTAAATGCTTAGACCACTGATGGTAGAAAAATGGTTTCTATTTCTTCTCTTTCTCTTGCAGTGCCTTACATACTGCCAAATATAAAAATAAAATTAGAGAAATACTCATTGCTTCATACTGGGCCACCAGAATGGACCCAATTGGGAGCAAATTTTCTTTAGAATATCAAAAGTACTGGCAATGGTAGTAATAGTAATTTCAGTGGAAGTAGTTATAGTAGTGGTATAGCAACTAACAATGCCAACGGCATGGCATCTCTTGAAAGGTTAGCATCTAATTTAATCCTCAAAATAACCTTCTGAATCAGGTATTATTACTGTGCCCAATTTGTGGCTGAGGGAACTAAGAGACAGAACAATCAGGTTACTTAAGGAAGGTCAATAGTAAACAAATGACAGAACCAGGGATTGCTTAAAGTTAGCTCCAAAGTTAATATCACTTAGCCACTTTGTAAACTGCATAATTTTGGACACTGGGGCATTTCTAATAAATACAAGTATCACTTAATTCTATCTGTGTGGCTATTATAGAGTATTGAACACATATAGATTTCTGTAGTTTAGAAAATTAAGGGCTAAATAATAGAAGAGTTGATGAAATAGAAATAAAGTATAATTATACCTTCCTTATCACTGTCTGCCTACCACGAGAGGGTTTCAGAAATTGAGGAAACATGCACCTATTTCCTTGATCTTCTTTACAAACAAAGTGAATCAGATTGCTCTGTGTTTATTTATACTTGTTGGGAAAGCATCCAATTTACTCCCTTTCAAATTTTCAGGTTAAAACTGGTTTTTGTCTAAAGGAAGGTTGATAAATTAACAAACTGCAAGCAACCCTCAAACTAACTGCATTCTTGAGTAAAAGCATGAATACTTCTAGCTCCTTTCATTCCTTGAGGATCAATTTCACCTATAGTTCTTTACACCTTTAGGGCATTATTGATCAAGCTCCCTATTCCACTAGGTCTTTACTCAAAGCTGCCTTAAAAAAACAAAACCAGAAACAACTCTTATGCATTTGTCTCTATAACTGAAACACCAGGAAGAAGGCAATCTATTGGAAAAGTTTAGTATATTTTTAGACATCTTTTCAATCAACAATGCTGATGTTTGAATTGTCCCTTCTACTCCCTCCGTCCATCCTCAGTTCATATGTTGAAGCCCAAACCTCCAATGTGACTGTATCTGGAGGTCCTGGAGATTGGGCTTTTGGGAAGTAAAGTTAGTCATGGTCATAAATGTAGGGTCCTAGTTCAATAGAATTGATAGCCTCACAAGAAGAAGAAAAAGGAAAGGTCTTTCTTTCTACAAGCATGCGTAATAATAAAAATAAAGTAAGTGATGAGTGTGATTTCTGAGGGAAGTAAACCTTCTAAATGTCTTTGATATCGCATTAGTAAACAACAAACTACTCTATGTTAGTTATGATAGGCAAGTATGATTTTATTTTAATTTTGTTTAGAATTATAAAATTATAACCTTAGATGACATCTGTTCCAATATCCCCATTTTATATGTGCAATCAAAGAAGTGCATTTAAGAGAACTGACTTGCCCAAGGCATCACATTAGTTTGAGACAAAGTCAGGACTAGAGTTCAAGTACTTCAACTTCCAGTAATCTATTCCTGCTACCATATAAAACATTGTATCTTGTTTTTATATCAATTCGGTTGTATATTTTTCTTTCTTGACCCTTAAAGTCTGTATGTCTACCTTTTTACAATATTTTGATTTTCCTTTAGGTATTTATTTTGGAATATATTTTTTCTGTCTGAGTTGACTATTGTATAAACTAAAAGATTTTCAGTGAATACATTAACAGGTTTTTCTACTTCTTGTGTTCTTTTACTCTATTAAATTATGGTAGTTTTTAACCTATGCTTCTCAGCTTCATTACAAGGTTGATTTTGCTGAAATAAACATGTACATGTTTGTTTACAAAAGGTACTGAATTTGTAATTATAGACCTTACTTAGATATCCTTGAATTTTCTTTACTCCTGTTTTACTAGACTTCCCTACCACCACCACCACTACCACACACACACATAAAAGAAGGTCCCTGGCTGTTTCCATTTTTAATTCTGCTTTCCTGAGCTACAAAAGAGCTTTTGTTATACCCTCACAGGGAGTGTTGATGCCTTGTGAAGTCTATGGATGGCTTTGTCAGATTGAGTCTTGGCACAGCCTCAAATAAGTACTCAATCTTCATATGTTGATGCTATGTATAGACATGTGTGGTACTTTGTAGGCATTCTGAAGACCATCTCTGATCTTTTTCAAATAAGGTAGTTCAATCTCTACATCAAATTGAAGTGGTGTAGAATCTCCTTTTCAATGGTTGAAAGTGGATTTTAATCAAAGGGTTATCATGATGAAAGGAAATGTTTCTAGGGAACCTAAGAGTTTACAAAGCAATTTCATATCCATGATTCTATATGCGCTTCACATTAAGCATAGTAGTATCAATAACGTTAAATCCATTTTGCAGGTGGGCATACATATAGAGGAAAATCTTAAGTGAGTGACTCAAAAACAAACCATTATTGAGAATTGAAATCCATAACTTTTATTTCCAGTCCCTTCTTTTTTATCCTCCTCTATGTTATTTTTTGCATGTTTCATCTCTATACCAGTGACTGTATTATTTTATTTCTGAAACACTTTACTGAGTTTCTACTAGGGTACAGCAGTAGAAAAATAAGTTTAAATTAAATGAAATTACCTGTTAGTTCCAATTAATAATTAGATATTTTAAAAATCACTGGTTGATTAACTCAGTTCAGCCTTCAAACTAACTTATATTATTGGATATAGCTTCAGTTACTCATAACTTGGAGTTTTTAGTATTCTACTGCATAAAAAATATGATACCCACAACATATCTAAGCCTTCTTTACTGGTCATGAAAATCCATTTGACAATATAATCCAGGTTAGAAACTTAGGAAAGGATTGATATCATAGAGGTTACTATCTTCTCAGACTTGGCTTTGGAATTTGTCTTTCATGAGTAAAGTATGCTATATAACCTCTATAAGGCTCCTTTATTCAATATTTAAAAAGAGGAAATTATTATAGTACCTATGCCATTTGTTTGTTAAACCTGTTTAATAAAATAATATGTAGATATTGTTCAGTACAGTGTGACACCTTGCTCCTAGATGTTTACCTTTCTAGAATCAAAGCTAACCAAAAATTTTAAATGTTTCATGCCAGCATTAAGAACAGTCTTTAGATTAATACTCACAATCTTTCACAATATCAATTTATTTTACCATTTCAATTTCATTTCCTTCCACTTCTATCCAACTTTCAATTTCATTCCCCTCCATCTCTGCCCAACTTTCATTCTACTCCCTTCTCTTTCACCCCTTCACTTCCACACTGAAATCATCATTATCCTTTGCCACCTACTCTGCCTTACCTTCCTATTTCATTAAACATTTGTATTTTCTTTATCCCACTGTTCTTTACTGGAAGGCCCTCTTCTCTTACTGTAAAAGTCCCACATTTCTTCAAGATGAAGTACAATACAAGTTATCGCTTTAGTCTTTGTTCCCAAAGTACTTTTTCTCCATATATCTATGCCACTTTCCATACTTAATTGTACATCATTGCCAACACATTTGACTCTTTATTAAACTTCAAGGTCCTCAGCATAGGCTTTTCATTTGTTTCATCCTTGCATTCCTAGTGTCAGGTACAGTGTCAGACACATAATAGACACTCAATAACTGTTAGATTGAATTGCTCAGTGCATCCAAAAGTTATTATAGAATATCTACTACATTATATGCCTGATAAATCCCTTGGTTTGTCTGTGAAATATTTAAAGTTCATTGATTAAAAAATCAAAAGATAGAGCACTTGTTGAGCTTTTGCTTAATTAATTGAGATAAGTACTCAGTACAGTACCTGGAACAGCACAGGTACCAAAAAAAAAAAAAAAAAAAACCCAAAAAACAACAACAACAAAAAACTTTAATCCTTTTACCTCACAGGAAGATGTGTTCAAATCTGAAATGATCAAAGCAGTGCCTTCCTTTTGTGAGAATTTGTCTAAAACTGTTGAAAAACTGTTTGCATAAGTCATTTAAAATCATGTTGGATAACAGCTTGTTCAACTAATTTCACTCGGGATTTTAATGTCTTTTAAAAATGTATAAAAATGAACTTTGAATTAGACAACTTCAAGAAAATACAGGCAATTTACATTCTGACTAGCCTTTAGTCAATTGATAATAATAAAATCAACTTTTATTTTGTTTTCAATATGAATTATTCAAACAAACGAATAAATATAGGAAGAACAATTGATATAGAATAAACTCAAAATGTGTGTACATAGATGAAACTAGTTTCCTATTTGCATATTTTTTCTTTTCTCTATTTGGAGAATACAAATTGAATCTTACTAAACAAAATGTATAAAATTAAATGGTTCCTTGAAACTTATTTGTACATCACTCTTGAGTAGATGCAGTGAACTGGTTATAGATCTTTATTAGTCTGGGTTCTCCAGAGAAACAGTATATAGGTTCATGTAATTATGGAGGCAAATGAGTCCCAAGATCTATAGAGAGTGTAGGCAAGCTGCAGACCCAAGAAAGCTGATAGTGTAAGTCCTATCCTGAGATCAAAGGTCTGAGAATCCAGAGAACCAACAATGTAAATTCTAATCTGAAAGCAGGCACACTCAAGATCCAAGAAAAGTTGATGTTTCCTTTTAAGTTCAAAGGCAGTAAAACAACTGATGGGTCATTCTGAAGGCAGGAAGACAGGAAAAACTCATTTGGACGAGGGTTAGCTTTTTTGTTTTAGTCAGGCCTTCAGCTGATTGGGAGGGTGTTATAGAAGGCAGTTTACATTAAGGAAGGTGATCTGCTTTATTCAGTTTACCAAATTAAGTGTTAATGTCATCTAAAAACACACTTTTAGAAACACCCAGAATGTTTGAAAAAATATCTGGGCATTCCATGGCCCAGTCAAAATGACAAAATAAAATTAACCATTACAGACTACTCTATTAATTTCAATCAAATAACATTACCAAAGTCATTTTTATCCTCATGTTCTTTGTCCTGAGATTCAGAATAACACATCCAATCCTCTGTTTTGATGTTGGAGTGAAAGATGACATAAAGTGTTGGGGAATCTATTATATCTATTAATTTGATAGCAGGATAGAAAAGTAGTACTTTTTTTTTTTTTTTTTTTTTTTTTGAGTTGGAGTCTCGCTCTGTCACCCAGACTGGAGTGCAGCGGCCCCTCCCGGCCACCGCAGTCTCGACCCACTGGGCTCCGGCGATCCTTCCGCCTCACCCTTCCAAGCAGCTGGAACTACAGGCGTGCGCTACCACGCCCGGCTAATTTTTTGATTTATTGTAGAGATGAGGTCTCACTTGCCCAGGCGGGTCTCGAACCGGCGGGCTCATGCAATTCACTCATCTCAGCCTCCCAAAGGCGCGGGATTACAGGCTGAGCCACCGAGCCCGGCTACTTTTTATATCAAGTAACATGGGCCAAAATAAGAGGAAACCAAATTTTATCTGAATGATTCTGAAGCCAAACTGAATTTTCTTTACTCCTGTTTTACTAGACTTCCCTACCACCACCACCACTACCACACACACACAAAAAAAAAAATCACACTCTCTTTAACAATTTAATAATCAGTTAGAGAGATAAAAAAAAGAGATTTTTATAAACACACACAG
>CAUYQG010015720.1:0-94025 GCA_963574415.1 Tarsius wallacei
AAAAGAAAAAAACCTAAAGGCAGCAAGAAAAAAAGAATAGACTACCTACAGGAGAAGACCAATTAGAATAGCAACAAACTCTATAAGAACCTCATGACAGGGATGAACTCTCACATTTCAATAATTAGCCTGAATGTGAAGACATAGAATGGCAAAATGGGTAAAATATCATGAGGCAGCAATATATTGTCTCCTGAAATTTTGTTTCCCATCCTCTTATTTTAAGTCTGTTGCTATTCTAATTGGTCTTCTCCTGTAGGTAGTCTATTCTTTTTTTCTTGCTGCCTTTAGGTTTTTTTCTTTTATACCTACTTTGTGTAGGTGAATTACTATGTGTCTAGGAGTTGGTCTACTCATTTGTCATCTTGCAGGGGTTCTCTGACTCTATGGTTTTGTCACTGATGAGATAAGGGAAGTTTTCTTGGATAATTTCGTGGAATGTTTGTTACAGGATGGTCTCTGTCTTTCTTTCTGCCTCAGGAAGTCCAATTAATCTTAGGTTCAGCTTCTTGAAGTAATCACTCATCTCTTAAAGGTTTTGCTCTGTCTTTTTAAGCTTCTTTTCTATGTTTTTGACAGTTTGGGTTAGTTCTATATTTTGGTCCTCAAGCTCTGGTATTCTTTCTTCTGCCTGGCTAATTCTGCTTTCCATGCTTATCAGTTTATTATTTATTTCATGCATGGTATTCTTTATTGCTATTATCTCAGTTATCAACTCCTTCATTCTTCTTGTCTCTCCTCCATTCTATTTATTCTCTCTATTAATGTCTTGATATTGGGTTTATGGTTTGAGATCAGTCATTCTGGGGGCTCTTTATTGTCTGTATTCCGAAGTCTGTATTCTCAGAGGGTCACTTCCCAGGGGTCTGTATGAAACCCATATTCTTCTTTTGGTTTTTCTTCATTTGTGTAGATTTTCCTTCCCCCCCCCCCCCTTTAATTCTGTAGTTCAGGGATGGTGGATAGCTTTTACTTCTGTTTGCTCAATCTCCTATTCTTCCTTATGTGGATCCCCTGGCTTTGTTCAATTCTGAAGCTAGACTGTGGTGGGGTTCTGTACTTTTGCAGTTTTTGAGACTTAATTGAGGAGGGAGCTGTGATTCAGAAACTGTCTGCAGATTTCAGTATCTGCTGACAGGTGTGTGGGCTCTCTGGAACCTGCTTACCACTGCCTTATAATCTATCCATGCAGTAGGGATATGGTTTTGCCCCTTGAAAGCAAAATGTGGTAAGAAAAAGGCAAAGAATGGAAAAAAGAAGGAGGGGGAACAAGAGGAAGTTGGAGAGAAGAATAAGAGGGAAAACAAACAGGTGTACCAACTAACAAATGAAAAGAGACACAAACAAAGACTCAAAAGATAAAAAACTAAAACATACACACAATTATACAAATACAGAAATTGACAAAAAACCTACTGATGTACTCTCCCTCAAAAATACCAGTACACAAACAGAAGTCTTAAAAAAAGCAGTAAAATAACAGAAACAAAGTAAGTATGAAAACATAATCAAAAGCAGAGAGAGAAAAAAGAATAACTAAAACATACAGAAAATGAGCAAACAAACAAAGAAACCTAAAACTTGCTCCGAGTTCATTCCTGTAAGTTCAAATTCCTTTCAGCTCTGATCTCCAGCCCCTTCCTCTGCTCGCAGTGTAGGCAGATAGGGTTGCTCTCAGCATGGGTCAGATACCCCAGGCCTACTGTGGGAGGAGGGTGTATCAGATCTGGACTCACCTGGCTTGCTGCCTGTCAAGTCTCCTACTCAGATCTAATGTGTCTGTGTCTGATTCAGTGTGGGGGATGTGCTTCTGTTTCTCTGAGTTTGATGAGATTACCTTAGGTCCCAAGATGGGGAGTGGGTGGAGCTTTTTGGAGCAATGGTCCCAGGACAGAGAAAACGACTGTGGTTAGTGTTTCTTCACCAGAAGTAGGGCTTCTCTCTAGTTCTCCCCAATCTTCTCTCTCCATGGATCCGGGGTTCCAACCACTTTGCTGTCACAGGTGATGGTATGGGCTGAGTGCCAGGTGATGAGAATCAGCTGTATTGGGCAGACTTTTCTCAGGAGAGTCCTGAGAGCAGCAGATGATCTTGAGCACAGGTGGCTTTAATCTCATGGTTGTGGGGCTTGCCGTCACCTCTGGAGGAGAGCTCTGGGTGCATGAACCCAAGTCTCCCCTCAGAAAAACTTTCACTCACCCATCGGCATGCAGGGAGTCTTTATGGCCACTTGCTTTTGCGGAGA
This sequence comes from Tarsius wallacei, assembly GCA_963574415.1. Taxonomy (NCBI): domain Eukaryota; kingdom Metazoa; phylum Chordata; class Mammalia; order Primates; family Tarsiidae; genus Tarsius; species Tarsius wallacei. Next base: position 2,246 of record CAUYQG010015720.1, read on the forward strand.
CTCTCACCATCCGACCTGGCCCATCGCCTTCTTGCCAGAAATCTTTCACTCTTTTTTTTTTAATGGACACATTTTCTAGGTGAAGTTAAAGAACAATGCTGTTCGAAGTTCTCTATGGAAGCTTTTCCCTCAGTGCTGTCCTTTAATGTGACCTCTGAAGTAGAGCTGCAATATGGCCACGGTTTCTTCTTGGCTTATGCCAAAAATTGGGTCAACCTATCTATGAAAAACGCCCCCAAGTTTATATGCATGAACTGAGGGAGATGCATCAGTACAAAAGAGGTAGTTGACATAACACTCTGATCCCTTTTTATAAATTACTTGTTCCTCTGTATCTGCCTGGATATAGTTCTAAATGTACGATTTCCAGTGGGTTGCTACTGGAATATATTACTGAACTTGCTTGACCTTCCAATATGGAGTCTGACAATATCAAGATCACAGTGACATCAGCAGTCTTATAGTGACTTAATATCTATGGTTAGATAGTCTTTTCAGGAGTCAGTAGTGAGTCAGCAGCTGCTATTTAAATAGTAAGCATTTCTTTATAGTAGAGGGCATGGCCTTGCTCTCGCACCCTGAAGGTCTGTGCCTTAACTGTCTTTGGGGGCTTACCAGTGACAGTACACAGTCCTAATCTACCACAGTTATTTCTAGCACCACTGGATCTCCTGGGTCACATGGTCCACATGAACTGTCAAGTTGTATCAGAGTCTGGACCAACTATCAAGTACTCTCTTGTTCTGGGCATCACACAAAACTTGTAGATCAATCAACTGGACTGTTTTATTTTGAACTGAGTATGGCTGACTGAATGTATTACCTTTTTATGGGAGTATAGCAAACTATCATACATTTAGAAGGTTAAAAATAGTCATTTATTTATTATTATCTTGTAGTTTTTGTGAGTCAGGAATCCAGGTGCGGGTGATAAAAGTCCTCTGCTCAGGTTCTCACCAGGCTTAAACCAAGTTGTTGGCTGGCGCTGACTCAGATATGGGTAAATGAGGGATCATGATTTTCTATTGCTAAAATAGATACCAATCTTCTATTTACTAGTTCTTTACTTTCATCAGTTGTATAAGTCAACAATGCTTTCCATCTTGCCTTAGTGATATGATTGTATGTTATCTACTACCATAAATCTTAGCCATAGTTCTCTGGTTGTTATCCTTGCTGTTCCTTATTTTTAAAAAAAAATACCTTTACCTGATGTTTAACTTTCAACATTTCATCTGGCTTTTGCTTTTCCAAGTTACTATGATCCACATGATATTAAGAATTTTACTTTCTTAACAGCATCTTTTTCCACCAACCCTAGACTAGAGAAGGCAACTACCTTTGAGATACTGGTGCCATCTTACTTTCTTCAGTGAAGAAAATAATCTTTGGTTTCTTTCAGAACTCACAGTAGGCATTTTTCCTTGTGTCATGTAAAAAATATAATTGTGACACCCATTAAATAATGATATTTATGGTGAGAAATTTTCTCATGTGGTTGCTAGAACTGGCAAGTCAAGGTAGGGTGTCAGGAAAAGCAGGCTGGATCTTTCAGGAACAAGTTAGAGCCACTTTTGGCAGGTGAAGCTTCAGCTCTATCCTAAAGGTTTTATAACTGATGAAATCAGGCCCACAGAGATGATCTAGGATAATCTTCCTTACTTAAAATCAACTGATCATGCACTTTGATCAAATACCTTCACAGCAACACCTAGTTTAGTGGTTGATTGAATAACTGAGAACTATAGCCAAGTTGACAAAAGACTTATCATTACACAGAATAAGTGAGGAAAAAGGAAAGGGAAAACATGGTGAGGCTCTTGCTGATGAGGCAAGACTTGGCTCTTATTTTCTTTTATGTCCTGAGAATAAAGTGCTCGTTTAAGCCATACACTTAAACTTGACTTTTATATGTATTCTAAGCCTATCCATTTGCAATGTAATTTTATGAATCACATGGAATTGACCTAATCAGACTGGCATCATCTCCTCTATGGAAGAATTCGATTAGGAAGATTAGAAGGGTTTTTCCACTTGTCTGCTCCAAGGTTTCTATATATATAATTTTTTGAAACAAGCAGCAAATTTATTATAAACTTGAGGTGTGACTGCTCCTTCTTTCTAGAGAATCAGTAGAGTACCCCAAGGCCCTTTACTTTCCTATATGTGATTGCTTTACAACTCCTACATAACAGTCTGGAATCAGTGATGCGCTCGGCAATTCTGGTTTGCAAGAAATACTTATCTGCTGTTGTCCAACAAAATCTCAGAAATGTGTCATAGTAAGACATCCATTAAGTTAACTGGAAAACTGCATTATATTTTGATTGAAAATTTTCATTCTGTCCCATTATGCTATGTCTAACCTAGCATATTCAATGGATTATATGATAAGCAATCTACAATTTTACATTCCTCACTCGTCATTATCAACAACTCAAAAAGTTCCCACACTCAAGCATATTCTTTTATTAATTTTTCATAAAGATATTGAAGTCCACAAATGGAATCACTTACCTCATAGAATCAAATGTTTACTAAGTTAAAGTCTGAAAACCCTAACTATCTATATTTTTTTCTGTCAGTTCTAAACAGAGGACATTTAGGTGCCTAATTCATGACTACATTTCTTCTTCAGCTGCTGGAGGCTGATCTCTCCTCCTTCCAATGGATCTAGTTTAGTTTCTTCATGACCTCCAAAAGTGAACTTATCCATTATTGAGTCATCAATATGTCCAGTGTTTTAAAGTTTCTAAAGTTTAGGGAGGATATATAATATTTCATAAGTAGCCTCACATTAAAAACACAAATACTCAACCATTACAGCAGTTATGCCAAATAAAAAATGATATTCTTAAAATCTAAAGTGTTTTATAGACCCTAATTATAATTTTCAACCAAAAGCCATGTTTTGGTCTAAGGAATATCATAAAATATACACTGCATGGAACTTTTTTCTCAGGTGTATGCTGAGAAGCTATGATTCTATTTTCCCTGGTGAGGGTCGCTTTCCCACAAATACTATCTTCTCTTTTATCAGAAAGTGGTAAGCTTCTCTACTTTCTTTCGTTTTATTAAGAAAAATTAATAATGCTTGTAAAGCTGAGCTTTTGGATCCTCCCTGAGGATCTCTCTTCTCTTTAATTGTCAACCTTTTAAGAAAGTTTTGTTTTGTTTTGTTTGGTGTTTTGGCCCGAGTTCTTAGAGCTCCAATCAAGTGAAATCAAGTGATAAAAAGAGAAACCAGGGAAAAGTGACTCAGTGCCAGGAAGTGGCAGAACAATAAAAAGAAAGTATAAATTGTTTAAGAACTGACACAAACAACAATTAGTAACAGGAAAAAAAAGTCATGTATTTTGCAGTTAAAAACAAGTGAATAAATAATCCATAGGAGAAGTAAGAAGTTATAATGGAAATTAAAAACACATAAACCTGAATGGAAATTAAATATTACCTATAAAACTCAGGGGATGGCTAAAGTGGTATTTAAGAACAATTTACATGTTTAAATGTTTATACGAGAAAAGAAGAAAAGTTAAAATTTTTCTTGATATTGTCTACATTACAGAACAGAAGGTTTTCTTTATCTTTTTGGCAACAGGACTCAACTCTTTCCAAGGGTGGTTGAGGCCAGTGGGTCCAGGGGAGTGCCCCAGGACCGGAGTTCCTCCACTTTCCCGGGCTGGACACACCAGTCATCTCCTTCATGGTCAATTTACCCAAATCTAAAGAATATCAAACATTCATTTTCTGGCTTCTGGGGTGTGCCAGTATTCTCCCCAAGAATCTACCAATACCTGCAGGTCCTGGGGCAACAGATGCTGTGGCAGAGCCACCTGAGCCTCCTGGAGCAGAGGACACAGAGCAGTGAAGACTAGACACAAACTCTAAGCATTTATTATAGGAGTTGCTTCATCTCTACCATTGTACGTCACAAAAGGTTATATTAAGAAGGGACAATGACCTATATTGGTAAAATTAAGAGATAAAATATCATTTTGTCCAGCATCCACTCAAAAGATGTTAATGTACAAACATTATGATCCAGCAATTTTACTTGGTATCTCTTTTCTCAGAAAGTGGTAAACTTCTCTACTTGCTTTTGTTTTATTAAGAAAAATTAATAATGGTTGTAAAGCTGAGCTTTTGGATCTTCCCTGAGGATCTCTAGAAAAAAGAGAAAAAAATTCACATGTATACAAAGGAGGCATGTTATAAGAATGTTCTGCTCAGCACTATTTGTAATAGTAAATTATTAGACATGCCAACATTACCAGAATTTGAGAAATAGATTAAATAAACTTAATTAGAAATTCTTCACATTATTTGAGCTGTACTTTTCCAGAAAGCCTTCACAATATATGCTATTTCATAGTATTCTAATAGCCTGTCTTTCTGCTTGTTTATTTCACTAATCTGTGAACTCATTGTTGGCAAAAAATATAAATTATTCATATTTACATAAGTAAATTTCTACACCATGGTAGATGCTCATTAAAGTGTTTGTGGAATTCATGCATAAGTGCTGGATCAAATCTGAGACCTTCAAATATGACTGTTCTTAAGATTTCTGGACTATGTAAATCTCACATTCAGACTTGTATCATACAAGCCCAACAAGTTCATGTGGGATTTTCATTTTAATAGTTACTGGAATGAACAAATATTTACCCCCTATAGAATAATAACTTTATTGTCCAATTAATGTAACTAATAAATTTTGCACTGAAATGGTAATAAATACAGAACCAAAGACCTAATGAGAATATGGTTATTGAAACTAAAGGAAAGAAGAATTGGGCAAAAGTCAGAAAGAAAGAAGTCATAAGACTCTTAAGATGAAACATTATAAGGTACTATGTATGAACTATTCACCTAGGAAACAATAACTAATAAAGTGGTATGTATGTTATAAAGTGATTAGCATGCCACTAGCAAGCACAGTAACTCATAAACTCATAAATAACGTGTATGTTATAAAGTGAGTAGCATGCTGCTAGCTATGCCATTAGAAAGATGCTTAGCATTGTGCCAATTATTCTACCTCTTTGAATCTTGGGTTCCACTTTTGAGCATTAAACATGTTGGCGCTGTACCAGCTTAGGTTTCATCCTGTTACTATATGCCATGGTTACACATTTCTCTTCATTGTACATTCTTTCCTCAGATGTTAGACATAGATATTCCACTCAATTCCAGTGACTCAGCAACCCAGGAAAACATCAGTTTTATATATATTAAATGTGACATCTACAAATTGATTGTACCCCCAATAATTCAGGTCTAATATATATGGAGATGAGATGTCTTTAAGCAAAACGATATATAATCATAATTCCAGACAGTTTTGTGACAAGGAAATTGAAACACAAATAATGTGAATGCAGTACTTCCGACAGGAATTGGTTGTTTCCTGCATATGCATTCTGGTTTGTGAAGAGATGAGGCAGGGAATCACACTGAAATTCAAAGAATTTTAATTGTAGGGTTCAGGAAGATTATCTGGAGCTATCTATTAATCAAAAATGTTAACCCTAGTGGCAGTGTGTTGCAATAGATAGGTCCAAGTTCAGAATCAGATGGAAATGAGATTAAAGTTCAACTCTGTCATTAGCAGTTAAATTTTAAGGAATATTTTTTAATATCCTTGTATTATCATTTCCTCATCTATAAATGGGCATTATAATACCTACATTGTATGTTTTTATAAGGAAGAAATAACATACCTTATGTAAATTGTTTGGCACACAGCAGGTCCTTTAAAAAGGGTCTTAGCTTCAGTTTTTTTAAAATTGACCTTAAAATCTACTTTGAAATCCACAGCACTGACACATGAAAATTATTATTTAACAATCTGAGAAATCTTTACTAAGGGTCCTGTTTGCATTATATAATGTTAAATGCTAGAAATACAATACAATGGCATCTCCAGACAGACACAATTTCTGCTTTCATGGAATTTATAATCTAGTGTGGGAGAAGAGAAAAATCGAACACATTTGTATCCAAATATTATATATATCTCATAAATATATCCAATTAACATGTGTCAAGATAAAGAACAAAAGTATCATATAAAGTATAATAGTTGCTATCAAGGAAACATAGGAACTATGGGAAAAATAACAGTGAAATATTGGTTAGAATTGATCAGAAGAGAAATCTATTGCATCAAAAGAGAAAAATGTATCAATTTAAGTTAAGAGAAAAATATAACATTTTACAGTAAATTCAGTAGAATGTATGCAAGTCAGCACAATATTGCAGAGGAACAGAATAATTCAAGCAAAGGAAGTAAATAGGTATCAGAGGTCAAACAGCTGTGGTCTAGGTAGTTTCAATTTAGAAGTCTGGGACTGGGTTTGGAAAAGAAAGAAAGAATGAGGTAGTCATGGATTATAGTCCAATTATAGGTTAAAAGGTCTGTAGATACGGAAAAATGCTAAAAATAATAGCACACATAATTATCTTCAAATCGTTATGTTTTCTACTCCTTTCTGAACTCAGATCTCATTTGGAAATAATAGGTTACATAATAACTTGTCTGCCATCTGGTTACAAATTCTTTCTCCAAATATAAGTTTATGTATTTTGATGAATATGTAAGTGAATAGCAGTGAAAGGAATTGTTTGAAAGGTATAGAAAGATACAGTTAAAATGCATGGCATGTATTTCTTTGGTGGGTATAGTCATGAGACTGAGGATAACATATAAAAGAAATACACACCAAAAAACTCTGGGGTTATGTCTCTTTTGTTAATGATATGTCATCAATTGAAGGCTGCTTTTGATTGAAATCTGTCTGCTTGGGACTTAAGACTACTCGTAGAAATAAAAATATGCTTTTCAACTCAATATTCTATTTTACTTAAAAATCATATGGAAATGAAAAGGAGAGCATTCAAAGAAAAGGATGTAATCCACTACATCAAATTGGTCTTTCAGGGAAAATAAATGAATGAAATGTGAATAGGCAAGGGAAGTCTCAGGCCTCTATGTGATCTTCAGTTCCGCATAAGTTTTTAACCCAGTAATTTCAACCATTTGTCACCTGTTAATAAACAAAATATTTATTAAAATGCTTATGTGATTAATTTATCACTGATCAGTATAATTTCTAAACTCTTTGAGAATCACACTATGGTATATTCCTTAAGCAATGATTTAATCTTAGCTGGCCGCCATTGATGGCTACATCGTGTACTCTCATATTTAGTCAGTTGTTATTGTAATAGACAAGCTATCACAGGCAGTGGGTAGATTGAAATTTTTATCATGAGACTATTTAGTGTTTTCATTCAGTGTGGTTTTTTTTTAATCACCAATTGTTCTCCCCATAGTGCATTTGTGTACTTTCACATTGACCACAGCTTATATTTGTTTGCCCTGCTCTATCTTGATGTCATATAGTTGGAATCATATAGCATATAACATTTTCAAACTTGCTCCTTTTAATTAGTGGTATGAATTTAAGTTTCTTTCATATCTTATCATGACTTCATAGCTAATTTCTTTTTTTTTTTTCTTTTCTTTCTTCTTTTTTGAGTTAGGGTCTCATTCTTTCGCCCAGGTTGGAGTGCAGTGACATGATCCCGACTCACTGCAGCCTCAAGTCCCTGGGCTCAAGCAATCCCTCTGCCTCAGACTCCTGAATAGCTGGGACTACAGGTGTGTACCATTATGCATGGCTATTTTTTTTTATTTTTTGTATTGATGAGGTCTCTTTATGTTGCCCAGGTTAGTCTTGAGCTCAAATAGTCCTTCCACGTAGGCCTCCCAAGATTCTGGGATTACAGGCATAAGCCACCATGCCTGGCCAGCTCATTTCTTTTCAGTGCTGATTAATATTTCATTGTCTGGATGAACCACAGTTTACCAATCTATTTGCCTACCAAAGAACATCTTGGTTTCTTCCCAGTTTTGACAATTAATGAATAAAGTTGCTATAAACATCCATGTGCAGGTTAAATAATATTAAAATAATAGACATAAGCTTTCAGCTTCTTTGGGTAATTACCAAGGGGTGCAATTGATGGAACATGTAGTAAGAGTATGTTCAGATTTGTAAGAAACTGTCAAACTGTCTTCGAAAGTGACTATATCACTTTGCATTCCCACCAGCAATGTGTGAAAATTTCTGTTGCTCCAAATACTTGTCAGCATTTGGTTTTGCTAGTGTTCTGAATTTCGACCATTCTAATCGGTGTACAGTAGTACCTCTTTGTTGTTTTATTTTCATTTCCCTCATGACATATGGTGTGTAGCATCTTTTAATTCTTATTTATCCTCTGTATGTCTTCTCTGATGCCTGTTAAGATTTTTGGCATATTTTAATCAAGTAAAAATAGATTCTTAAAACTCAAATTCATAAATATATTTTAGTTAATTGTTTTCTGTAAAATGTTTTCTTAAGTCAAGTTATTAAACCTTAGAATTATGTGACAATTTCAAAGTTTATCAAAGTTCTATTTTCTAATGGACTTAAGGAGTTATTATTATTAGAAAAAGAAGCATTTACAATTTAGAAATTCGAGTCTCAGTGTGTGAATTGAGGATATGTTATATGTGCCACCAAATACATGTAGTGTAACTTTTATATGTTTACTGATGAAGAAGAATCAATATATTTTCTGCCAACTCATTTTAGAAAAATGTCATACTACGAAGGAAACAGATCTCTCTAAAGATAGTGATATTTATCTTGTTTCTTAAACTTAAATAAACATTATTCTCACTCTTAGTTTGCTTCTTTATTTTTCAAAGAGTAGTGATTACATATATACAATGTCCAAATAACTGGATAAAAAGTGGCAAATTCAATCCACTATAAATTCATTCTGTCTATGTGATATTGAACATCTGACTATTGCAATAACTAAAATTTCACTTTATGAACTTTCTCATTTTTTGTATGGTTGTATTTATGAATAGAAATAAGAATCAGTTTGGGAGTGTGCTTTAAAAAAAAAGGTGGGTTAGCAAAGTATAACAAAAAATTTTCATGAACAGAAGTCCATGCCAATAAACTGGAAAGAATTAGAAAGGGTTAGAATACTTCTATACAGAGTTGTAAAAGAGATAATGATGTCAGTTGTCATGCCTGTATAACAGTGCTAAATAGTAAGCATCAGGTGGTCAGCTTTTTTCTGAATTAAAGTCCAAATCAATATTATGGAAAGTCCCTACACTTCAATTTTGAATAAAAAATTTTTTTTTAAAGCAAACCATGGTCACACTGAAGGCAGTAGCTAAAATGCTGAGGTTCTGCCATGGCTTGTAATTAAATGCATGTACTATAGAGTGAGGCTCCTCAGGGATGAATGGTTGGAGTGGTTCAAGAATGGCCTAAAGTAAAATCTGGAGAGAACTTGGAAAGAAAGAAGGGTAAAAGCCCCACAGAGGAGGAATAAATAGAAGACAGTATAATTATGACCATTTGAACAGATGAATCTCTTGTCCCTCTGATGAAATCTGTGTATACAGCAAGCTGGGTTTCATGGGGTAAACCAGGACTGACTGATAGCAACACTCACAGACCACAGATTATTTCAAGTTGGCAGAGACTGCAGTTACACTGAGATGGTTTGGGGGGCAATTTTTTACCTTTCTTTTATATGTGATGTCTATGAGGGCTGATTCTAAGGAAAACAAAAGTAAGTTTCCCATTTTAGGTGACTTTAGCATGAGGTTTTGATAAATCTGAAGTTTCTACCTTCAGTAGAGTCCTTCAGGTGCTTGGAAAGCTATGAGGTTTAAATTATTATATTGCATACACTCTGTTTTTCATGAGATTCCACAGAGAAGAAAGACAAATTCTCCAAAAAGGTGAATTAAATTATATTGTCCAAGAACTTCAGTGTGTGTATATGTATAGAGAGAAATATAGACATAATAATATAATCACTTATATACTGTATATATACTTTTATTAACAATATTCTAAAATGCACATTTGTTTTATAGTTTAACTTTTGAGATTGCAAAATATCTTATTATCAATGTGAATATTTAATGTAGTGGTGTTTTGTTTTCCTCAAAAAAACTTATGTTGGAATCACAAAAATACGCATGCATAACTAGAAATAATAAAGTGCATCCCACCTCCATCCCTCTATTCAGTATAGTTGGAATAAGAGATAGAGTGCTGCTGTTCTTTATAATGATGTCCAGTGTGTGGATTTTGCTGAACTTAGACTATGAATGATTGTTCTTCTTATATTGTCTCTCAGAAAAAAAAAATACACTTCCTTAGGATTATAGGGAAAGATAGAGAGCATAAGAAAGGAGTGAGTGGGTCCTTGATTCAGGAGTTTCTCATTAGGAAGACAGTCCTACCACTGACTGAGAGACCTACAGCCCAGTTAGGAATAGAATTGTCCTATCAAAGGGCCCCATGCTTCCCTTAATAATGTTACTGAGACTGACTTCCTCTGATATGGAGGCAAACTATTTGTGATCACTGTATATTGTGGATTACTGGGAGGGAGAGTTGTTGCAAGAAGAACTTCCATTGATAAGGGGTTGTTATGAAAGAATGGTGTTCCCTAGAGTATGGTTGTGGTTTCTGTGATGGCTATTTAAAGAAGGTGTTGAAATGCGAACAAGAACAAGGAAACAAATCTAGGACTGTGTGTTTCCTAAGGTTTACCTACTCATCCCCTTCCCTGTGAAAGATTTAATATTTTAGTGATATTTTTCCCTTTACTTAAAGAGATACATTTAAAATTGCCTCATTTATAGTTCTCTTTAGTTTTATCTATTCCACAAAGCTTTATTTACCTGTTCAAATGTGCGCCGTGATGTTGGAAATAACTTAGAAAAGGTATAGAATAGGCAGGCATGTCCTGTTCCACATTTACTAAAACTTTCTATGTTGAGTCTGAAATTCCAATAGCAATGCCCTAATTAGTTTACTTTAAGATTTCAAGTTAGTAACAATGAAGTCCAAACATCTACAGAGCACTCCACCTCAAAACTACAATCCTACACATTTTTTCTCATTAGCACATGAAACATTCTCCAAGATAGACCAAATGATATGCCATAAATCAAGTCTAAATAAATTCAAAAATTTGAAATCATATAAAGTATCTTCTTAGTAAAATCACATCAAGCACCTTCAGACCACAGTGAAACAAAACTAGAAATTAACTTCAAGAAGAACTCTAAAAACCAAACAAATATACGGAAAATAAACAAATTACTTTTGAATGATCTTTCAGTCAATAATGAGATCAAGATGAAAATTTAAAAATTACTTGAAATGAATGACAACAATATCTGGTACTCAGCCAAAGCTGTGCTCAGAGGAAAATATATAGCATTTAAGGACTACATAAAAAGACTGAAAGATCATATCTTGACAACCTACCATCACACCTTCAGAAACAAACAAAAAATACAAACTAACCAAACTCAAAACTAGCAGAAGAAAAGAAATAATGATCAGGGCAAAACTAAATGAAATTGAAACTAAAAAATAATACAAAAAAGGTCAATGAAACAAAAAAATTCATTCTTTGAGAAAATAAAGTTAATAGATGACTAGCGGATTAATTAAGAATAAAAAGAAGATTCAAATTACCTCAATCAGAAATGAAAATGGAGACATTACAACCACGGAAATACAAAAGATTATTACAAACACTTTTATGCAAACAACTAGACAATTTAGAGGAAAGGAGTAAATTCATTGAAACATACAATTCCCCAATCTTGAATCAGGAAAAAATAGAAATGCTGAACAGACAAATAATAAGTAGTGACATTGAATCAGTAAGTAAAAGTCTCCCAACAAAACAATGTCCAGTACCTGACAGACTCACAGCTGAATTTTACCAAATTTTCAAAGAACTGGTACCAATTTTACTGAAATTATTCCATAAGATTGAAAAGAAGGAAGTCATCCTTAACTCATTCTAGGAAGTTAGTATCACCCAAACACCAAAGCCAGAAAAAGACAACAGAAAAACAAAAACAAACAAACAAAACAGACAAAAAACAAACAAAAAACCACTACAGACCAGTAACACTGTTAAACATAGATATAAAAATCCTTAGGAGAATACTAGGAAATCAAATTCAACAGCGCCCCCCCCACCCCCCCAAAAAATCTATCATGATCAAGTAGGTTTTATTGCAAGAATGCAAGACTGGTTTAACATATGCAACCAAATAAACGTGATCCACCACATAAAGAGAATTAAAAACAAAAATCATATGATCATTTCAATAAATGCAGAAAAAACACTTGATAAATCTCAGCATCTTGTTGCTATAAAAACCCTCAGCAAAATAGGCATAGAAGAAACATTCCTCAAAATAATAAAAGTTATATATGACAAAGCACAGCCAAAGTCATCTTGAATGGAGAATAGTTGAATGCATTCCCCCTCAGAATTGAAACAGGGCAAGTATGCCCACTTTTAATACTCTTATTCGATATAGTATTTGTACTCCTAGCCAGAACAATCAGGCAAGAGAAGGAAATAAAGGGAATCCAAACTGTAAAAGAATAAATAAAACTATATCTCTATGCTGAGATATGATCTTATATCTACAGTATTCTAAAGACTCCTCAAAAAGACTCCTGGTCTTGAGAACTGAATTAGGTAAAGTCTCAGGATACAAAATCAACACACATAAATCTATAGCACTGCTATAAACCAATAGTGACCAAACTGAGAATCAAATCAATAACTAAATTATATTTTCAATAGCAGCCAAAAAGTTAAAATATGTAGAAATACATTTAACCAAAAAGTTGAAAAACCTTTATGAGGAGAACTATAAAACACTGATGAAAGAAACTGTAGATGACATCTCATGCTCATGAATTCTAAGAATCAACATTGTTAAAATGATTATATTACTTGATGTAATCTAGAGATTCAATGCAATCCCTAACAAATTACCAATGTTATTTTTCACAGAATTAGAAAAAACAATCCTAAAAATTATATGAAAACAAAAAAGACCCAAAATAGCCAAAACAATTCTAAGCGAAACGAACAAAACTGGAGGCATCACAGTACCTACTTATATTATAAGGCTATAGTGCCCAAAACAGCATGGTACTGGTGTACAAGAGCAGGCACATAGACCAATGGAAAGAAATAGACAATCCAGAAGTGAAGCCAAATAAATACCTACAACCAACTGATTTTTGGAAAGTAGACAGAAAGCATACACTGGGAAAGTGCACCCTATTCAACAGTTGGGAAAATTGTGGGAAAATGGATCACTGCATTTAAAAGAAAAAGAAAAAGAAAAAGAAACTTGATCCCTAGCTCCCACTTTATACAAAAATGAACTCAAGATGGATTAAAGACTAAATGTCAGACATGAAACCATAAAAATCCTAGAAGAAAACCTAGGAAAAACTCTTTTGAACATTGACCTAGGCAAATAATTTATGAATAAAACCCCAAAAGCAAATGCAACACATACAAAAACAAGTAAGTGAAATTTAATTAAACTAAAAAGCTTCTGCACAGCAAAAGAAATAATCAACAGAATAAATAGGCAACCTACAGAGTAGAAGAAGATATTTGCAAACTATACATCTGACAAAAGACTAATATCCAGAGTCTACAAAGAATTCAAACATATAAGCAAGAACAAAGCAAATGACTCCATTAAAAAGTTGAAAAGCAGCATGAACAGACTATCCCTCAAAAGAAAAGATACAAATGGCCAAAAACATATGAAATATACTCAACATTTCTAATTATCAGGGAAATACAAATTCAAACCACACTGAGATACCATCTTCACTGGTCAAGATGGCAATTATAAAAAAAAAAAGTTGTTGGCATGGATGTGGTGAAAAAGGAATGCACAAACAATATTGGTGAGATTGCAAATTAATAAATTAATGCTACTTCTATAGAAATTGATATGAAGATTTCTCAAGGAACTAAATGTAGATCTACCATTCAATCCAGCAATCCCACTACTTGGTGTCTACCCAGAGGAACAGAGGTCATTATACAAAAAAGAGATCTGCACTCGAAAGTTTATTGCAGCACAATCCACAATTGTGAAATCGACCTAAATGTCCATCAACTGATCAGTGGATAGTGAATATATATATGTACTATGGAACACTATTTCTCCATAAAAAATAAAATAATGGTTTTTTTTGCAGCCACTTTGATGGAATTGGAAAACATCATTCTAAGTCAACTAATGCAGGAATGGGAAAAATCAAACACTGCATGTTTTCACTTATACGCGGGAGCTAAACTAAGGACCTGCAAAGGCATGGTATAACAGACATTAGAAACACATCAGAAGCCGGGCTCGGTGGCTCAGCCTGTAATCCCGCACCTTGCGAGGCTGAGGTGAGTGGCTTGCCTGAGCCAGCGGGTTCGAGACCCGCCTGGGCAGGCGAAACCTCCTCTCTACAATAAATCAAAAAAAATCAGCCGGGTGTGGTAGCCCGCGCCTGTAGTTCTGGCTACTCAGAAGGCTGAGGCGGAAGGATCGCCGGAGCCCAGCAGGTCGAGGCTGCGGTGGCCGGGAGCGGCCACTGAAATCCAGTCTGGGAAACATCTTGGTACTCAAAATAATAAAAAATAAAAAAAAAAAAAAAAAAAAAAATACATCAGAAGGGTGGAGGTGGGAAGCAGGGAAGGAATGAAAAACCACCTATCACTGTTGGTTCCAACAGTGCTGTCCATCCAAAGTGGACTGGATTTAAAAATGTGGTACATATACATGATGGAATACTACACAGCCATATGAAGGAAAAAATTATGGACTTTGCAGCAACTTGGATGGATTTAGAATCTATCATACTCAGTGATCCATCACAGAAACAAAGAGCTGAGTTCCACATATTCTCATCATACATGTACCTTGAACATTTATCATAGTACTGTAAGAGAGAAAGGATTTGCAGGAGCAGAACGCTGTGGGGGGTTGGAGGGCACATAACATCAATAAGGGTATCTGATCTCAAACCAGACGAAGTGGGGTCCAAAGGAGGCCCAAACTTTACCAGTATGATGATCTCTTATCTACCTAATCCCGAATGGTACCCCACATCTTCAAAGAAAAAAGAAAAACCACCTGTTGAGTACAATGTGCACACATGCAGGTGTTGGGTACACCTAAAGCCCAGACTTCTTTGCTACAATACAATGCATCAGTGTAACCAAAAACTACTTATATTCCCTTAAAAGTATTGAAGTAAATTTAAAAAAATATATATGTATATACATAAATATATACATATATATATATTTACAAAAAGTTTATAGCTTAGCACCACATTTTGGAGTATTTTTTCACAATTTTCAGAATTCTGGATATTATCTACTTTTTTACAGATTTAAAAAAATCTGATACTCAAATCATTAAACCCACCTTAAAATAAAAGTCTAGAGTTTGACAAAAATGTAGGTTTCCTGATTCTATTTATTCACAATTATTTTATTTCAATGCATATAATAATTTAGATTACATAAATTTTTAAAAAACTATTCATAATCTCATTGCTTAAAAATAATTCTTATTAATATTTTCAATACATATATATGTAAATAGGCTAGCCAAACATTATTTCATGAGTAGGAGTTAAACAATTTGACAAACTATCTTAACCACAATATTTCTGTTTGCCTTTAACATGCTCAGTTTCATCATCAATCTTCAAGAATGCTTTAAAATATGAAGCCCTAATTTTGAAACGTATGCTTCCACTTATGAAGGATTTGGTATTATATTAATTGTCGTTTCACAATAAGCAACTGGAAAATTTGAAAGAATATTAAATTATTGTTTCTAGACATTGGTTGTCTTAGTTTGGACTGCTATAGCAAAATATCTTAGATGGAGTAATTTGTAAATAATAGAAATTTGTTAATTACAGTTCTGTAGGTTGAGAAGCTGAAGGTTGAGAAATTCTAGGTCAAGCTGCCAATAGCTTTGGTGTCTGATGAAGGCTGTCTGCTTCATAGATGGCACCTCTTGTTTCTTCTCACATGGCAGAAGGGGCAAGCACTCTTCCTGTGGCCTCTTTTATAAGGGCACTAATCTTATTTATGAGGGTTCATCCCTCATGACTTAATTGGCCCTCATGACTTAATTCCTTCCCCCAAAGGCCCCGCCTCTTAATACTTTAAGTATCAACATTTGAATTTTGGGAGGACAGAAAGATTCAGATCATAGCAACTTTTACATTTTTTTAACTTTTAATTTTTTTAATTTTAAAGATGTGGGGTGCATTCAGGGTTAGGTATACAAATGTTCATTATGCAGGTACCCTTGTTGATGAGGTGTGGCCCTCCTCCCCAGGCAGATTCCCACTACTGCCAATTCTGCTTCCCCAACCCCCTTCCTGCAGTTTTCTGCTACTGACAATTCTATTTTTATAGTATTACAATAATTGTTCAAGGTTTGCTTATGAATGAGAATAGGTGATACTCAGTTCTTTCTTTCTGTGAAAGATCACTCTGTATTATTGACTTTAAGTCCATTCAGGTTGCTGTGAAGTTCATGATTTTGTTCTTCATTATGGCTGTGTAATATTCCATCATGTATATGTACCACATTTTTTTTATCCTGTCCTCTTTTGATGGGCAGCACAGTTGGTCCCATGCTTTTGCTACTGTGAACAATACTGCAATAAACATATGTGTGCAGATATCTTTTTTTTCCTTTTAATTTTTTTTATTTTGAAGATGTGGGGTACAATTCAGGGTTAAGTATACAAATGTTCATTATGCAGGTACACTTGTTAGTGCAGTGTGCCCCACTTCCCCAGGCAGATTCCCGCTACTGACAATCCAGCTTCCCCGCTCCCCTCGCGGCAGTTTCCCACTGTTGCCAATCTTTCTCTTATAGTATTAAGATAACTGTTCAAGGTCTGCTTAGGAGTGAGAACATGTGATATTCAGTTCTTTGTTTCTGTGAAAGAACACTCAGTACTACAGATTCTAAGCTCATCCAGATTGCTGTGAAGTTCATGATTTTATTCTTCTTTATGGCTGCATAATATTTCATCGTGTATATGTACCACATTGTTTTATATCCAGTGCTCTTTTGATAGGCAGCACGGTTGGTCCCATGTTCTTGCTACTGTGAACAATGCTGCGATAAGCATACATGTGCAGGTATCTTTTTTATAGGGTAATTTCAGTTCTTCCAAGTATATTCTTAATTTCTATCATGGAAACTTTCATTTTTAAATTTTCAGTTATTTCCATGTAAAAGTGGAGTTGTGTGAATTGGGTAACATTAATATTCCACCATGATATTCCCATTAAATATTTATTGAGTATCTCTTATGTGTTAGTCACTGAGATAAAGTTAGCATTATAAAATTAATAAGATTTTACCTTTAAAGAGCTTGAGATAGGTTAAGGAACAGAAACATATGCACATAGAGATAAAAGAAAGTAGGATATAGACATTGATGACAAGATTTTCCATATCAGCAAGACAATTGACTAAATGAGCAAGAATGAACTAACATTGACCAATCCAGAAGAAACATGGAAAAAAATAGATGGAGCCATTTTTTGTTGACAGTTCATTCCAAAATGGCTGGTGCAGCTTTTTTTCTCATAGGACATTGAAATGTAGATTTCAGAACTGTTTACATTATTGGTAATAGAACTAAATAGTCTTCTCATTAGAGAAAGAGAACACTGCATCCAGACCCAACCATCCTTTACATTGTGCTCTGTTGCTTCTTCTCTCCCTGAAGACAATTTTAAAGTCTTTAATGATAGATGATAGTATCCTCTGAGACATAAGATTTAAGATGATTGCCAGTGTTGTTATTTTGGAGAGAAAAAGAAAGCTAAAATGCATTCATCTTTTTGAACAACTAACTTGTTCCCTTACAGAACAAGTAGAAAGAGGTACACTAAAATTCATTGCTCTGTCTACTCACCTTTATGGGATGAGAGGAGGAAGTGAAAGGAAATGCAGTTTCCGCTAACCACTTTGACAATTAAATAGAACCTCGGATTTTTTTTACCCCTAATTTTAAGTTAAAAAAAAAAGAATTAATCCGGGCTCGGTGGCTCAGCCTATAATCCCGCGCCTTGGGGAGGCTGAGGTGAGTGGATTGCCTGAGCCCGCGGGTTCGAGACCCGCCTGGGCAAGCGAGACCTCATCTCTACAATAAATTAAAAAATTAGCCGGGCGTGGTAACGTGCGCCTGTAATTCCAGCTACTTGGAAAGCTGAGGTGGAAAGATCACCGGAGCCCAGCAGGTCGAGGCTGCGGTGGCCGGGAGCGGCCACTGCACTCCAGCCTGGGTGATAGAGTGAGACTCCAACTCAAAAAAAAAAAAAAAAAAAAGAATTAAAACCAGACTTGAAATGAGTTATTTCTGTGGCATCGTAATTTTTTAATTGTGATAAAGTACACATAACATAAAATTTACCATCTTAATAACCATTTTTAAGCGTACAATTTAGTAATATCAAGTACATTGTTTTGTAACTATCACTACTATTCATCTTCAGAACTCTTTTCATCTTTCAAAACTGAACCTGTATACCCACTAAATAATAACTCTCTATTCCTTTCCACCCCCCCCACCCCTACCCTGGCATTCCCTGGCAACCACCATTCTACCTTCTGTGTCTATGAATTGACTACTCTAGGTACTGCATATAAATGGAATTATATAGTACATGTCATTTTGCAACTGACTTATTTCATTTAGCATAATATCCTCAAAGTTCATTCACATTTAGCATATGACAGGATTTCCTTCCTTTATAAGACTGAATTACATTGAGTTGTATGTCTGTATGTGTATACACACACACAACATTTGTTTATCCACTCATCCATTAGTGAATACCTGAGTTTTTCTCACTTTTTGGCTATTGTGAATGATGCTTTTATATATAGATGTATACAAATATCTCATCAAAACTTTGCCTTCAGTTTTTGAAATATATATCCAAAAGTAGATGGAATTGCTGGTTCATATAATTCTAATTTTAATATTTTGAGGAAAAATCATACTATTTTCATAGGGCCTGCACCATTTTCCATTCCCACCAACAACACACAAGGGTTCCAATTTATCTTCTTCTTCACAAACACTTGTTTTCTGTTTTTTCTATAGTAGCCATCCTAATGGGTTTGAGGTAGTATCTCATTGTGGTTTTTATTTGTATTTCCCTAATCAGTGATGTTGAGCTTCTTTTCATGTGTTTGTTGACCATTTGTATGTCTTCTTTGGAACAGTGGCTATATTTAAACCCTTTGCCCATTTCTTAACTGGGTTGTTTTTTGTTGTTGGTAGTGGTGGTGAGTTGTAAAAGTTATTTATATATTCTGGATGTTAACTCCTTATAGATACATGATTTGCAAATAACTTTCTTTCATTGCATGGGTTGCCTTTTCTCTCTGTTGGTTGTTTTGCTCCTTGTAATTTATTTAAATAAGCAAAGAACAGAACTCCCAAGAGATGTTCTAGACAATGAGTTTTTATGGAAGTACATATGTGGGGAAGGCAAGAACAATGAAATGTGGTCCTGTGAGGTCACTGTTCTGTAACCAGATATGTGGAATAGAACAGAGAGAAAGTTACTGAAAGATTTAATTTAAAAAAAAAAAAAAAAAAAGTAAGCCTAGCTGGGCTTGGTGGCTCAGCCTGTAATCCTGTGCTTTGGGAGGCTGAGGTGAGTGGATTGCCTGAGCCCGCAGGTTTGAGACCCGCCTGGGCAACTTGGCAAGACCTCATCTCTACAATAAATCAAAAATTAGCCAGGCATGGTAGCGCGTGCCTGTGGTTCCAGCTACTTGGAAGGCTGAGGCTGAAGGATCGCCGGAGCCCAGTAGGTCGAGGCTGCAGTGGCCGGGAGTGGCCACTGCACTCCAGTCTGGGCGACAGAGTGAGACTCCAACTCAAAAAAAAAAAAAAAAAAAAAAAAAGTAAGCTTGAAGACAAACCTCACAAGTTTGCCCAGGTCTGGCCTTAAATGAGGCAATTGGATAGGATTGAGAACAAGATAGTGTTCAGAAAATGACTATGAGTTATTGATGATCGAATTTGTTATTGTACATTTAAAATGGTCAAGATGGATTAGCTGAGCTACCAACTTTATTTGTCTAAATAGCTTAAAACTTAAGACTTTGTTTCATGACTAGAATTTTTCAATTTTCCTTTGATGAATTTCATCCCTGAGACATAAACTGAAAGACACAATTTCTTTCAGTTTATGAAAAAGTTGTCCAAAAAGTACTGTCTTTTCGGTTCATTTTTGTTTTAAGCACCAAGTCTTATCCTCTGTTTATGAAAGTATTACAACTAGCTCATTGTACTTTTTATTCTTCTTATTTTATTGTTAGTTTCATTGAACCATCAAAAGTTAACATTAGCTTTCTAGTCAAAGAACTCGCCATTGTCTTCTCTCATTTTTTTAGAAAAATTATATGTGTTTAGTTTTAGATACAGGGTCTTGCTTTGTTGCCCAGGTTGGAGTGCAATGTTGCAATCATAGTTCACTGTAATCTCAATTCCTGGGTTCAAATGATCCTCAGTTCTCAGCTTGCTGAGTAACTAGGGCTGTAGGTACATGCTACCATGCCCAGGCTAATTTTTTTTTTTAATGGTGATATTGTCTTGCTGTGTTGCCTCAAGCAGTCCTACTGCCTTGGCCTCCCAAAGTGCTGGGATTACAGGAGTGAGCTGCTGCACCTGTCTGCTCTCTTAACTGTGGCACATATTGGTATTTTCTTCCTATTATTTACTTTCCATTATTAAATATTTGGTTAGCGACACTGTCAATGAGCACATATCCACCAAAGTTTTTTCAGTTTTGTTTTTTCTTCTATTTGTAGACTGGAATTTCTGGCAGAAAGACAAAACTATCTTCACATCTTGATCCTTAAAAAGATAAATTACAGGCCAGGCTAGGTGGCTCAGTCTGTAATCCCAGCACTTTGTGAGACCAAGGTGAGTGGATTGCCTGAGCCCGCAGGTTTGATACCCACCCAGGCCACTTGGCGAGACCTCGTCTCTACAATAAATCAAAAATTAGCCAGGTATGGTAGTATGCACCTGTAGTTCCTGCTACTTAGAAGGCTGAGGCGGAAGGATCGCCGGAGTCCAGTGGATCGGTGGCCAGAAGTGTGCCACTGCCCTCCAGTCTGGGCAATGGAGTGAGACTCCGACTCAAAAAAAAAAAAGATAAATTACAATAGGATGCATTTAATAGTCCTAAATCCTTAGAATGTTATTAATGTTATTATATATTAATGTTATTAATGCTACTATAGTTTAATTGTTTGAGGCATTTGTTGAATTATCATACTTTGGTTCAGTGATTTTTGCCTTATGTCTGGTGTCAGTCTAGGGGATATGTCCTAGATAACAAGCAGAATTAATGTTACTGAAAATAAATTAGCCAAATGGAAGACAGACTTTGAAGAACAGATTCAGAAAGCAGAGGAAATGACTAGAGACAAATATAAAGGAAGAGATGATAATTAAACATCAAGTGTATTTTAGAGTCTGCTTGTGAATAAAATGAATCCTAGGAAAAGACAGGATAGATAGTTCAAAATTTTCTGAAGTATAATAAAAGAAAA
This sequence comes from Tarsius wallacei, assembly GCA_963574415.1. Lineage (NCBI taxonomy): Eukaryota > Metazoa > Chordata > Mammalia > Primates > Tarsiidae > Tarsius > Tarsius wallacei. The sequence continues at coordinate 23,817 of CAUYQG010015720.1, forward strand.
TTTTCTGGATCTTAATAAAAGGAAGACCTAAGGCTGGAAATAGATAAGGCTTGTCACATATTAGGTTCTAAGACATATTTTAGTCCGTCTTAAACATATAATTCTGAATGTTTCCAGGAAAAAAAATTGGGGCAAACAGTATTAGTTTGTCAAGATTCACAGTGAACTGTGCTGGGATTTTGATTGGATTTGAATTATATTTTGGATTAGTGTAGGAAGAATATTGAGGCTTCTAATCCATGAATGTGGCTTATTTCTCCATTTATTTAGACTTTCTTAAATGTTTTATAATTTTCTGTACAATTATTTTTAGATGTATCCTTGAGTATCTCATACTTTTTCCTGATGCTGTAAATGTGTGTGTGTTTAATTATGTTTTCTTTTTGTTTCTGGTCTTTTAAATGTACATGTAGGAACAGACAAGCCAGACACAGTGGCTTACACCTGTAATCCCAGCACCTTGGGAGGCTGAGGTGAGGAAGGTAGCTTGAAGTCAAGAGTGCATCACCAGCTTGGGCAATACAGCAAGACCCTGTCTCTCCAAAAAAAAATAAAAATAAAAATTAGCCAATTGTGGTGGTGCACATCCTATAGTCCTAGCTACTTGGAAGGCTGAGACAAGAGGATCACTTAAAGCCATAAGTTTAAGGTTACAGTGAGCTATGATTGCACCAGTGCACTTAAACCTGGGCCACAGAGCAAGACTCTATCTCAAAAAACAAAAAGCCAGACAGCTAAAACAAGGTAAGATTGATAAATTTGAGTACATTAAAATCAAGTACTTCTGTACTAGGAGATGCTTGCCACACAGAGAACCAATAAAGCTTTAGTATACAGAATGATTTAATAAGAAAAATACAAATGGCTCAATAGAAATATGAGCAAAAAGATGTGAACAGCCATTTCATCTAAAAAAAATACATAAGTCCTATAAATGTATGAAAAGATGCTCAACCTTTTACGTCATCTGGAAAATGCAAATTAAGATCACCATGAGACTGCCAAAACCTTAAGAGATTTGACAGTGTCATATATTGAAAAGGATATGGATCAACAGAAACTCTTATATATTACTGAGGAATATTTATTGGTCCAGCCACTTTGGAAAACAATTTAATTTTATGTTGTGAAGTTGATTTGTGCATACTTTCTGACTCAGCATCTCCAGGCTTAGTTGTACATAGTAGAGAAACTTGCACGTGTACTAGAAGATGTGTACAAGAATATTCACACCAGTAGGATTCATAATGGTGAAAAAACCTTGGAAATAGCCTGTGCTTTTTGATGGAGGATGGAAAATTAAATTATAGCACATTGACATAATAGGATATTATACTGCATTAAAAATGAATGGCTATATGGTGGTTGCTTTCAATGTAGTTAATCAGGCTAGGTTTGCAATGATCAGTGTCAAATATAATAAAGCAATATGTACTAACTCTTTAAAAAATTTTTTTACTAAATTCCTGCTGTGTGCCAGACACCGTCCTGAACGCCAGAGATTTAACAGTGATGGCAAGTTATCTGTCCTCATGAAGCTTACATTTTAGTTTAGAGGGCAAGAAGTGAATAAGTAAGCAAAGTAATATGTAATATGTAATTTAACACAACCATATAAGAGCTGTGGGATAAAATGAGGCCAGGTAAGAGGATAGCATTATAATGTGATACTGTGTGTGTTTGTGTTTCTGCATGATCAAGGTAGTCCTTTCTGAAAATGTGACATTTCAGCAGAGGTGAATGTTCTATGGCAAGGAGTTGTACAACTATCTGAGGGAAAAGTGGGCATGAGGTTGGCATGTTCAGGAAGAGCAAGAAGGCAGAGCTCATAGAAAATGAGCAAGGACTAGGGGGAGAGGGTCAGTAAATGAGTTCAGAGAGGTAGACAAAAGTCGTATCATGTAGGACCTTATAGTTTTAGTAATAAGTTTAGAATTTTTAAAGTATGGTGGAAAGTCATTGAAGAGTTTGGAGCAGGGGAATGCCATGATCTGGTTTATGTTTAGGGACTGAAAAACTGATTGTTAGGGGCAGAGGTAAGGATGGGGGAGATGGATTCAAGGGCCCAGCTGAGAGGCTTTTATGGAAGTTTAGTGATTAGGTGATAGTAGAGTAAACAGGGACGGGGGCAGGTAGCAATGGATGTACAAAGAAGTGATTAGTTTGCTGACATATTTTTGGGGTATAATTGAAAGGACTTAGTGATGGATATTTGTGAGGGAGAGGAATAAATCAATAATGACTTCCAGGTTTTTGGTAGGAGCAGCTGGATGGACAGTAATGCCCCTTACTCCCATGGAGAATCCTAAAGGATAAGCAAGTTAGGCCACAAGATTAAGAGTTGTCTTTAGCACTCTTAAATTTGAAATGCTGTTGAGATTCCCAGCATGGGAATCTGAAGCTCAGAAGACAGGCCTGGAGTTTGGAAGTAGAAATATGAGACTCATCAACATACAGGTGCATTGAAAAACATGGAATTGGATGAGATCACGAGGAAGTAATTGTAGGTAGAGAAGAGGAACTGTGAAAAGGAGATTCATGAGAAGTGGATGGTAAGATAGGGGGAAAAAATATCAAGAGAGTGTAGTGTCCTGGAACCCAAAAGAAGAAGTTGTTTCAGTGGACATACAATGTAATGGAAATATATATATGCAATGGAAATTAGACATATCAGATTAATATATTACAAATGAATAGTAAAACGACAGTCCTGTAGAGACATGCAAAAATAATCAAATAGGAAATTCACTGAAAAACAAAATCCTGATGGCCAGTAAAGCTATGAAAAGATGCTTAACCTCACCATTAATCAGGGAAATGCAAATTTAAAAGAGCAATAATACCAAATACTGTCAAAGAGTGGAAGGAAGGTCATTTTAATACCTTGGCGAAAATGTGAATTATTACAGTCTTTTTTGAATAGTCAGATAATATCTGTTAAAATGAAAAATGCTTTTAATCTATGATCCAACAATCTTACTCCTAGAAGTCTATGTCATGGAAATAGAAGCACCAGTCATAAAAATATGTTTACTGTGGCTTTTTTAAGGGCAAAAACACTGAAAACAAGGTAGATGCCCATTCCTCAGAAAAAGATTAAATAAATTATGAATTATCCAATCACTGTATTCTTATGCAGCCATTAAAAACAAATTTGATCTATGCCAGTTGACTTCAAGGATTTTTCATGAATGCAGACAATTTTATAAAATATGATTTCTTGCATTTGTGTGTGAAAGAGAGAGAAATAGATACACACATAGTAGTTCCTCCCTCCCCTCAAAAAAAACTGTGTATAAAGACATATGTATATGATTATGTACATAGACATAGAGAAAAGCATACTTTATTTTTGTTTTTGTTTGAGAAAGCAGGATTTATTGAGAGGACAGAAAAGCTCCCAGAGCTGGAGGGGATCCAAGAGGTTTGTCCGAAAAAAACATACTTTGTTATAGAAAGTTAGTGATTACCTGGGGATGAGCAAATCTAGGAGAGGACATAGAGGTGAGCTTCTAGTCACTCAACTAGCAAACAATGTCTTTATTTTAAAAGGAAAGGGATTACCATTATAAAACAGCTTCTGTGACATATCCCATTTATGTAAAATATATGTGCATATATATAAGATGTGAAAAAATAGTCACCGAAATGATAATACTAATGTATAATTAATTTTTTTAAATAAAATACTAAATTGGGATATACTTCTCACCATTTTTTTCTCCTTTCAATGCTAGTATGGATGGAGAATTTTAATATTGATCAGATAAATTCAATTTACAGATAGAATGAATATAATTTTGAAATTAATGTATAGTAGTATTTTTTGTTCTTCAATAACTTCTATTTCAACATCGATGTTATTTTGCTGTCTTAGCTTTCTGTCTTTAACCAATAGTTTGTTTTGAGTATAAACTAGATAATATGAGACTAGGAATAAAAATTAAAACAAATCAATGATTAAATCTACAAGCAGCTAATAGTGTTCAGTTGAGTGATTAAACCTAACTGAATATCTGAATCATGAACACACTTATCTGATATCTACTATTGCTTCACATATTTGCTCAGTAGGCACAGAGAAGCTCTCATGCTATTCAACTTTAGAGAGAAAGCATTTAAATTACTGTGTTTATTAGTTTTTAAATTGAAATGGAAGTAGACATCATGACTGTCATTAATAATGTGAACTTCTCAGAGTACCTTAGGGACCTGTGGGTTGCTAACTACTATTTATAGAATAGCCTAGCTGATTTTTCTCTCAAGTCTTTTCTTGATGTATGACTTGGTGTTCATCTTGACCTGTCCTCTACCTTTGCTCTTTTGCCCTTTAATTTAGCTGTCATGACTTCTTTCTTTCTTCACATTTTTCAGCCCTTTAGGGATACAGTGAGGTAGAAGTGGCAGGAAAGTTTTTACTTGACTAATAACTGCTGTGAGCTGGTGTTGCTCTCTGGACTTGGCAACTGTTTAGAGCTGATTCTTTTGCTCATGGACCCTGTAGTTTTTTCAGAGCTGTTCCATATTTATTATATTTGGCTGTAAAACAAATTGCTGTGAAACTTAGTGGCTTAAAGCAACACATGCTTATTATTTTACAATTTCTGTGGTTCTAGAGTCCAGGCATGCCTTACCTGGATCCTCTGGCTCTGGATCTCTTACAAGGGCACAGTCATCTTAAGGCTTGACTAGAAGATGAATCTACCTTCAGACTCACTTAAGTTGTTGTTGGCAGGCTTCAGATCCTCATGAGTTGTTGGCCTAAGGATCTCATTTTTCCATGAGATGTTGGCCAGAGCCTGCCCTTGATTTCTTGAAACGTAGCCTTCATAGAATAACTCATACCATGGCAGCTGGCTTCCCAAGCTGTAAGTTCTCCAGGTGATCTTGTTGAAGTTCCTTTCCATAGATTGAGGTCCTTGAGGCCCACGGAATGCACATAGCTCTGTCTGAAATTCTCTCCAACTCTTCTCCTACCCTCTCCAACCCTTATGTTGTTGTTGTTATGCTAGAGCTAAAGTTTACAAGGATCTTGACCACATTCTTTGCAAGTCTGTCATGGTGGTTACTTACCTTTTGTTGGGATGTATTGTCTTGCATGCGTAGTTCCTATGTTGGCATCCTGTCCCATCTGCTGTTTGCCTTCTTCCTGATTTTTCTTTGAAGGCACCTTCCCTGGGTAGTTTCCTGAAGTCACCGCAGAAAGAAAAGTGATTGTAGTACTAACTAAATCATCAAACTGAACAGTAGAACCTAAAAGAGAAAAAATGGAGGAAAGATTAATAAAGAATGGGAAAGGGGAAGGAACAGAAAGAAGAGCACTAAATACCTTGCTTCAGATTAGAATACATAGATAAATATTACATAATATTAATTGTGATACTGTATAAATATGATTGTATTGTTTTAATAGTATTTTGGAATATTTGGAATGCTTGTAGAATTAAAAATGAAGTATTTGCATTATAATTTATAGCATAAAGGTAAACATGAAAAAAGAAAACCAGCATGAAAAGTCAGATGTTATATTGCAAGCATGTTCTCCCTTTATACTGATGAATAAAATCCAACTGGCAACTCAGATAGTAGAAAGCAAAAAATACCCCCAAATTAGAAAGATCTATTTTTCAGACTTGAACAAAACAGAGATGGCAATATTTATGTCAGACAAAATATAATTTAAGGGGGAAAAGTAGATACTGCATATCATTTTATATTAACAACAACCTTAAGACCCTCTGAAGTCGACATCGAAAATAAAAGATGTGCCCAAAGTGGCACAAGTCTTGTGAACTGGATTCACAAGTATCGGAATTTAAGTTTGTGTACATAATTATCTTCTTTTACATTTTTTGGTGGGGGAGGCAAGACTTAGGAGATCTGAGTAAAGCTGATTTTTTAAATATTTTATACTTGATTAGGTGTTGGTTATACTGGCATATGCATTTTATCAAGTTGTCATGAAACATACATTTAAGATCAGAGTATCTTACTGTATATAATATTACCTCATCAAAAATGAAAACATACCCTAAAAGCAAGTTATTTTATGACTGCTCAAAATTGGATCTGTGTGAACAATTGCTTAGAAGATTGAGGAGGCTTTAGGGAAGCTGGGGAAATAATGCCAGTTTTTTAGACAACTCAATTTAAAATGTGACTGCTAAAATTGTTTTAAGGTAAACCCTGGAGGTTTAAATAAAGATCTCATGTGAAGATCATAAACCAAAATCCCTTTTAACTACTCATCCTGAGTTTTGCCAATTGTCAGAGACTGCGTCTCCCCAAGTACAGAATGTGAACAAGTTAATGTCCTATATATATTCCTTCTCTGGAATCAGCAATGTAATGTGTTGAGGGACTTCAGTAAGTCATCTGGCCTTTTTTCTGCATAAAGCCTATAATAAGTGAAAAGCGCTGAGTTCTCAGTATATCATGACCTCTAACAATCATTGATCTTTTAGTGATAAAAATGTCCCTGTTTTTGAGTTTTCACTGCGTGAAAACAAAATGTTTATAGCTATAAGATTGCTCCATCAACTAACAGATGATAGTTTTTGTATACTTGAAGATAACTAGGAACTGATAGTTCAGACATTTTTCCAAACTACTATTTTGGAAGGTGTTTCCATATCATTATTGCAATTCTTTAACAGTGTTCTTTTCAGATATTAAATTGATTGGTTACCTGTTTATAAAACCAAATATACTTACATTTAAAAAATTCTTTCCCTTTTCTCTTGTATGCATTTCCTTTTTCTGTAGTGTGCTTTTTCCTTCTGCCCCTACAGTAAATTTGTTGACTTACCTGCAGACTTCTCCTTATCTAAATCCGTTTTTATGACAAGATCCCAAATTTGGTGGAGTTTTTTATCCTCCTCCTAATTTACTGCACCTAATAAACTTTTTAGTAGTCAAAACTTTTTTCTATATTCTTTGCCAACAAGCCCAAAATTCTTCTTATTGGTAAGTTCTGTGACAAGTTTGCTTGCCTTTCTTGTATTCTTTTCTTATGCATAGAGACTTCTTTATCCTATAACCTCATAATTGTTTTTCTTAGTAATTTGTTATTGAAAATATTTTATAACTCTCTCTTCCTCATCACAGCTATGGTCATTAATTCCCTCTATGTGCAAATGTGGGCATCTTCAGATCCTGACTCAATCAAGAAAATTTGGTCCTCCCTATTTTTTTTCTGTTCTGCTAGCCTAAAATTAGTTCCTGATGCTAGATTTTACATCCACTATTCCAGCTGTAGTAATGGATTCCTGCCCCACCCGTATAGCAATATTTATACTTCATTCTTCACCACTTTCCCCTCTTCTCCCTTTCCCTTCACACAACACACACACACACACACACACAAAGTTGGCTGGGTTCATAGGACTAGACTTATGACTTCATATGTTCAAGAAATACTCATTATGCACCTACTATGTGTCGGGTACTACTTTATGCAGTAGGGCTACAGTGATGAACAAAACAAGTCTCCTGCTCATAGAGAATTTTAATGTCAAGAGACAAACATACTGAATGTCGGGAAAATGCTAAAAATAAAAGTAAAGCAGAATAAGGAAACAGAATGATAGGGAAGGAGGTGCTATTGAGTTAGGTTGTAAAGGAAGTAACTCTAATGAGGTGATATTTGAGCAGAGATTTATGATGGGATTACATTCCCCAAAAAAATCATAATTGAAAATATCGTTGTCATAATTGCTTTTAATATACCCAACCTGCCAAACATCATAGCTTAGCCTTGCCTACCTTAAACATGCTCAGAATATTCACATTAGTCTATAGTTAGGCAAAGTCATCTAACACAAAACCTATTTTGTACTACAGTGTTGAATAGCTCGTGTAATTTATTGAATACCATGCTGAAAGTTGAATACCATGCTGAAAGTGAAAAACAGAATACTTGTTTGGGTACTTAAAGTATGGTCTCTACTGAATGCATATCAGTAAAAAAGTTATAGTAAACTAAGGTAACTTTATTATTGAAGAGAGAAAAAATTTAAAATAAACTTAGTGAGGTCTAAGTGTACAGTGTTTATAAAGTCTACAGTGGTATTCAGTAACATTCACTTACTTCACATTCACTTACAACTCATACACTGACTCACCCAGAGCAACTTTCATTCCTAGAAGCCCCATTCATGGCTAAGTGCCCTATTCAGGTATACCATTTTTAAGAGCTTTATACTGTATTTTTACTATGCCTTTTCCATGTTTAAATACCATTGTGTTACAGTTGTCTATAGTGTTCAGTACAGTAATATGCTGTACAGGTTTGCAATCTAGGAACAATAGGCTACACTGTATAGCTTGTGTGTATAATAGACTATGCCATTGAGGTTTATGTAAATATGCTATAATGTTCACATAACAAAATTGTCTAGTGATGCAATTGTTAGACTGTCCGTATTTTTATGGATATTTAATGCCTCTGTTGGCATAATGTAATAAAACTGGCTGGTTTTAAAATTCTTCATATTACAGTTGAATACCAATATTACTGAGATTTTGGTCTCACTTAATAAATCTTTAAAATACTTTTTTTTTTTTTTAGTCAGAATCTTACTTTGTCACCCAGGCTGGAGTGCAGTGGCATAATCACATCTCACTACAGCCTCGGCCTCATGGGCTCAGACAGTCATTCCACCTCAACCTTACAGTAGCTGGGACTACAGGTGCGCGCCACCATACCCAGCTAGTTTTTGGGGGGGGTTTTTTTGGTTTTTTTACTTTTTTATTGTAGAAACAAGATCTCGCTCAGAGAGATCTTTGAGCTCAAGCAATCCTCCCACTTTGGCCTCTCAAAGTCTAGGATTACAGACATAAGCCACCCATCAAATCTTTAAAATAGTTTATTAGAGAAAAGATTCCATAATCTTTTGTTTTTATTTTATGTAGGGCTTTAACATTTTTAGGAAAATATATTTATGTTCTTTTTTTTTTTGAGTTGGAGTCTCTCACTTTTGCCCAGACTAGAGTGCAGTGGCACATGCCCAGCTATGTTCTATTTAATACCAGTATCTTCTCTGATATGTATCTTTTGCTGTATGTCGTGTGTGTGTGTGTGGGTGTGTGTGTGCGCGCGCGCGCGTGCACGTGTGGTTGCTTGAAGGGTAGCAATAGGTGTCCTTAATGTATCAATATATTTAGAGACAATTTTGCCACTTTATACTTCACACCTAAGCCTTCATACTTCCTATTTACAGTATATCCAGCATTTCCTGCTTCATATTTCCAGTTTCACAGTTGTTATGGTCTGAATGTTTGTGTATCCCCAAAATTCATGTATTGAAACCTTATCCCCAATATGATGTTATTAAGAAGTGAGGCCTTTAGGAAGTAACTAGATTATGAGGGTGAAGCAGCCTGCAAGGACTAAGACAATTAACCTTATAAGAGTATAATTTCGTTGACTCATCATCCCATCCTTTCTGCTGTCATATCTTTTACTTCTACTTCTACCTCATAATGTCATTTTTTACTTTAAACAGTTACTTGTCTTTTAAGGAAATTATGAGAAGGAAAAAGCACAATCTTTTGTATTTACTTACTTATTTACTATTACTAAGGCTCATCTGTCTGTTCTGTAGATCTGAGTTTCCACGTGGTATCTTTTCCCCTTATGCTGAAGAATGTTTGAGTTGGTGCAGGTCTGCTTGTAACAGATTATCTCAGCTTTTGTTTACCCGAAAATTTTTTTATTTTATGCTTTTTTTTTGCCTTTTATTTTTCTTCTTAATTCCTACATAATAATTCATATTTATGGAGTACATATAATATTTTAATATATGCATACAATGTGAAATGATCAAAGTAATGTAGCTAGGATATCCATCACCTCAAACATTTATCATTTCTTTGTGTTGGGGAACATTCCAAATCTTTTCTAGCTATTTTGAAATATACATTACTGTTAACTATAGTCACTCTAGGATGCTGTTGAACTCTAGAACTTATTTCTTCTGTCTGACCATATGTGTGTACCCATCAGCCAACCTCTGTTCATCCTCCGCACTCCACCTCCCATCATGCCACCACATCTCTGGGAACCAGCATTCTACTGTATACGTTCCTGAAATCAACTTTTTTAGTTCCCACATGAATGAGAACTTGCGACATTTGTCTTTCTGTGCCTGGCATATTTCACATAACATAATGTCCTCTAGTTCCATCCATGTTGCTGCATGTGGCAGAATTTCCTTTTTTAAAAAATCATTATTATAATATATTATTTATTAATATTATTATATTCAGGGTTAGGTACATAAGTGGACATTGTGCAGGTAAAGTTTGGGTACCCTTACAGTGTTATATACCCACCCCCGGCAGTGTCCCATTACTGCCGATCCCTTTCTTATAGTATCATGATAAATGTTCAGGGTTCACTTATGAGTAAGTACATGTAGTACTCAGATCTTTGTTTTTGTGATAAGTCACTGATTAGTACGAATTCTAAACCCAGCCAAGTTGCCGCAAAGTCCATAATTTTGTTTCTTTGGGGCTGTGTAGTATTCCATCATATATGTGTGCCACATTTTCTTTATCCATCTACTTTCGATGGGCAGCATGGTTGGTTCCATGATTTTGCTATTGTGAATAATGCTGCAATAAACATGCATATGCAGGTATCTTCATACAGAGTGATTTAAGTTCCCTCGGGTATATTCCCAGTCGGGGGATTGCTGGGTTGTATGGATGATCGATTTTTAGATGTTTTGGAAATTGCCACACTGTTTCCCACAGAGGTTGTTCTAGTTTCCACTACTACCAACAGTGTAGAAGCGTTAGAATTTCCTTCTTTTTATGGCAGAATAATATTCCACTTTGAGTATATACCATATTTTCTTTAACCATTCATTCATTGATAGACACTTAGGTTGCTTCCATATCTTGACTATTATGAATAGTGCTACAGTAAACATGGGAGTGCAGATACCACTTCAGTGTACTGATTTTCTTTCTTTTGGATATATACCCAGCAGTAGGATTGCTGGATCATATGGTAGACCTATTTTTAGTTTATTGAGGAACCTCTATACTGTTTTTCATAGTGGCTGTAACTCATTTATGTTCCCTCCAATGATGTACTACTGTTTCCTTTTCTTCACAACCTCACCAGCATTTATTTTTTTGTCCGTTTGATGATAGCCATTTTAACTAATGTGAGGTGATATCTCATTGTGGTTTTGATTTGCATTTCTTTGATGATTAGTAATGTGGAGCATTTTTTTATTATACCCGTTGGTCATTTGTATATCTTTCGTGAAATTTTTATTTGATCATTTGTCCATTTTTAAATCAGGTTATTTGGGGTTTGTGGGTTTGTTTTTGCTTTGTTTTGTTTTGTTTTTGTCATTTAGTTGTTTGAGTTCCCTGTGTATTCTGGCTATTAATCCCTTATTAGATTGATAGCTTACTAATTTTTCTCCCATTCTGTAGGTTGTCTTATCATGATTTTTTTTTTTTTTTTTTTTTGCTGTGCAGAAGCTTTTTAGCTTGATGTAATTTCACTTGTCTCTTTTTTGCTCTTCTTGCCTGTGTTTTTGAGGTCTTATCCAAAAATCTTCACCTGAACAAATTTCCCCAATGTTTTCTTCTTTTTTCATAGTTTCAAATCTTATATTTTAGTATTTCATCCATTTGATTTGATTTTTTGTATATGATGAGAGACAGAGTCTGTTTTCATTCTTCTGCATATGGATATTCAGTTTTCCCAGTATCATTTATTGAAGAGACTGTCCTTTTCCTGCACCTGTGTTGAAAATGAGTTGACTATAAGTGTTTGGATTCTCTATTCTGTTCTGCTGTTTTATGTGTTTGTTTTTATGCCAGTGCCATGCTATTTGGGGTAGTTTTGTAGTATATTTTGAAGTCAGATAGTGTGATGCCTCTAGCTTTGTTCTTTTTGCTTAAGGTAGTTTTTGTCTATTCTGTTCTTTTGTGTTTCTATACAAATTATGGGATTGTTTTTTCTATGAACTTGCATAGTTTTCAACAGTCCTTCTGTTATTGATTTCTAGTTTTATACCATTGTCAGAAAAGATACTTGATATAATTTTGATTTTTAAAAATTGCGTTAAGGCTTTTTTAATGATCTGACATATTGTCTATTCTGGAGAGTGGTCCACGTGCTATTCAGAAAAATGTGTATTCCGCAGCTGTTATTGGCATGTTTTCTAAGTATCTATTGGATTTATTTGGTTAGAGAGGTTTCACTCTGATGTTTCTTAGTTTACTTTTTGTCTGGATGATCATCCATTGCTGAAAGTAGGATGTTAAAGTCTACTGCTATTTTTTTTTTAATCACAGCCCACCTCTCCCTTTAGGTCTGTTGATATTTGTTTTATATACTTAAGTGTTTTATATATATATATATATACATATATATATATATATATAATATATATATATTTACAATTGTCTTATCCTCTTGCTATTTACAATTGTCTTATCCTCTTGCTGTATTGACCCTGTTATCATTATATAATGACCTTCTGTAATTGTTTTTACTGGACTTCACTTAAAGTCTATTTTATTGTCTAAGGTTCTTACAGTTTGAGGTTTTACATTTAGGTCAGTGCCTGGCAACCAATTCCTGATCAAAACCCAAAGTGCCCAGGCCGTAAGAGATAAGATAGACAAGTGGGACCTCATTAAACTGACAAGTTTCTGCAAAGCCAAAGAAACCATCAAGAGAGCAGGGAGACAGCCCACAGACTGGGAAAAAATATTTGCCAACTTCATGTCTGACAAAGGCCTAACATCAAGGATCTACAAGGAATTCAAACATGCTGAAAAGAAAAAAACAAAGAGCCACATTACAAAGTGGGCTAAAGATATGAATAGACAGTTCTCAAAAGAAGACATACGAGCAGCCAACAGACACATGAAAACATGTTCAGCCTCACTAGGAGATTCCAATTAAAACTACACTGAGATACCACCTATCATCATCAATAACAAAAAAATAACAGACGCTGGAGAGGATGTGGCAAAAAGGGAGCACTTCTACACTGTTGGTGGGAGTGTAAACTAGTACATCCTCTGTGGAAATCAGTGTGGTGATTCCTAAAACTCCTAGAAATTGACCTTCCATATGATCCCGCAATCCCCCTACTGGGGATATACCCGGAAGAACTCAGGTCACTCAATGAAAAAGAGTGTTTATCACAGCATTGTTCACAATAGCAAGAACATGGAACCAACCATGCTGCCCATCAAAAGAGGATTGAATTTTAAAAATTTGGTACATATATACAATGGAATATTACACAGCCATAAAGAACAAAATCATGAACTTCGCAGCAGCATGGATGGACTTAGAGCTTATAATACTGAGTGATCTCTCACAGAAACAAAGAACTGAGTATCACATGTTCTCACTCATAAGTGGACCTTGAACAACTACCATATTACTGTAGGAAAGGGATTGAAAGTAGCGGGAAACTGTGGGGAGGTGGGAGGGGGGATAGCTGGGATTGATGGTAGTCAATATCCACCTGGGGAAGAGGGGGCACACCCCATCAATAAGGGTACTTGCACAATGTAACCTCGATGGTTTATTTCACCTTCATGGCTTCTTGTCGATGACATCTCTGTAACTGCACCCCCGGTCTCTTCAATAGCTTGGAGTAAGGGCCTGGGGTATCACCGGATATTTGTATACCTAACCCTGAATTGTACCCCACAATTTCAAAATAAAAGTTAAAAGAGGGAAAAAATGGGCAAAATGTATGAATATACACTTCTCAGAAGAAGACATATGAGCAGCCAATAGATACATGAAAAACTGCTCAGCCTCACTAGTCATCAAAGAAATGCAAATTAAAACCACACTGAGGTACCACTTAACTCCAGTCAGGTTGGCCATCATCAATAACTCAAAAAACAACAGATGCTGTAGAGGATGTCGGGAAAAGGGAACACTTTTACATTGTTGGTGGGAATGTTAACTAGTACAACCACTGTAGAAAACTGTGGCAGTTTCAAAAAAATCTGAAAATTGACCTTCCATACGATCCAGCAATCTCCCTTCTGGGAATATACCCAGAGGAACTCATACCACTCTATAATAAAGATACCTGTACACGCATGTTTATTGCAGCATTATTCACAATAGCAAAAACGTGGAATCAGCCATGCTTCCTATCGCAAGAGGACCGTATAAAGAAAATGTGGTACATTTACACGGTGGAATATTATGCAGCCATAAAAAAAGCAAAATTAAGAACTTCGCAGCAACTTGGTTGAAATTAGAGTTTATAATACTCAGTGATTTATCATGGAAACAAAGATCTAAGTACCACATGTACTCACTCATAAGTGGACCTTAAACATTTATCATAATACCATAAGAAAGGGATTGACAATAGTGGGACACTGCCAGGGGAGGGGGGCACATAACTCCAATAAGGGCACCCACACTTTGCCTGTATGATGACCACATTTGTACCTAACTCTCATTTGTGCCCCACATTTTTAAAATAAGATAATTAAAATAAATAATTAATTAAATGAGGAAAAGTCTATTTTATCTGATGTAAATATAGCTACTTCTGTTCTTTGTTGGTTTCCATTTGCATGAAATATCTTTTCTCATTTCTTCACTTTCAGTTTGTGCATGTCTTTATAGATGAAAGTGGGTTTCTAGTAGTCAGTATATAGTTGAGTTTTTTAAAAAATTCATTCAGCTACTCTATTTTTTTAAGTAGATAATTTAATCCATTTACATTTGAGGCTATTATTGATAAGTAAGGGTTTACTACTGCTATTTTGTTACTTGCTTTCTGGTTATTTGTGGATCTATTTTTCTACTATCTTCCTTTGTGGTTAAGTGATTTTCTCTACAGCATGTTTTGATTCCATGCTGTTTATTTTTTACTTTATTACATGTTTTTGCTTTGTGGGCTACCATGAAGCTTACAAAAAATATAACTTACAGTTATAACAGGTTATTTTCAACTGATAATGGCTTAATTTTGATCACAAAGAAAAGTAACAAAAACAAACTCTGCATTTTACTATTTTCCCATTTTGTCTTTTGATGTTTCAGTGTACATTTTTTAATATTGTGAATCTCTTAACTATTTGTCTTAATTATAATTTTGTCTTTTACTCTTCATACTTGATATAAATGATTTGCTTACCCCAATTATAGTATTAAAATAGTCTGAATTTTTCTGTTTTCCTTCTTTTACCAGTGAGTTTAATATTTGCAGATTTTTTTGTTGTTGTTGTTGGAATCTCACTCCCTCGCCCAGGCTAGTACAGTGGCCACCCCAGCGTCAACCTGCTGGGCTCAGGCGATCCTTCCACCTCAGCCTTCCAAGTAGCCAGAACTACAGGTACACACTACCATGCCCACCTAATTTTTTTGTATTTATTGTAGAGACGAGGTCTTGCCAAGTTGCCCGGGCTGGTCTCAAACCCCTCAGGCTCAGGCAATCCACTTGCCTCAGCCTCCCAAAGTGCTGGGATTACAGGCTTGAGCCACTGTACCCAGCCTCAGATTTTTTGTTATGTGTTATTGTTCGTTTCTTTCAGATTGAAGAAACCCTTTTAGCATTTCTTGTAAGATGGAAATCTGATGTTAATGAATTCTCTCAGCTTTTGTCCAGGAAAGTCATAATCTCTCCTTGTTTAAAGGAGAGCTTTCCTGGGTATGGTATTCTTGGTTGGCAGTTTTTTCCCTCAGCGTTCTAAATGTTGCATCTCACTGTCTCCTGGCCTGCAGGATCTCTGCTGAGAAATCTACTGACAGCCTTATTGGGACTTCCTTAGATGTGATGTGTTTCTTTTCTCTTCCTGCTTTAATTATTCTTTCTTTGTCTTTGATTTTTGCTAATTTGAGTATGGTGTGCCTTGGGGATTTCTCTTTAGGCTGAATTTGATTGGTGACCTCTGAGCTTCCTATATCTGGATGATATCATCTTTCTCCAAACTTTTTCAGCCATTATTTTCCTTAAATATGCTTTCTAGGCCTTTTTTTCTTTTATCTACTATGGGAATTTTAATTATGCAGAGGTTAGTTCACTTGATTTCATTCCATAATTCTCGTAGGCCTTCTTTGCTCTTTCTGATTCTCTTTTTTACTCCTCTGATTGGGTAACTTTATATGTTCTGTTTTCTAGCTTGCTAATTTTTATATCTGTTTGATCAAGTCTGCTGTTAAAACTTCCTAACGTGTTTTTCAGTTCAGTTATTCTTTATTTGTAGGGTTTTAAAAAATTGTTTAGATTTCTTTGTCAAGTTTTAAATTTTGTTCCTAGGTTGTTTCTGAAATTTCATTTAGTTTTCTATTTGCATTTTCTTGTGGTTCCTTGAACTTAAGAGGATGATTCTGAATTCTCAGTCTAACATTTCATAGATCTTCAATATTTATTGGTTCACTGCTGGAGTTTTGCTGGTTTCTTTTTATGGTTTTTTATTTCCCTGAGCCTTCACAATCCAACATTTTTTTGCAGCTTATAACCATTGATATAACATATTCTAGTTTTCTTTTTTATGCTTTTTTATTTTAATTTTTTTATTTAAAAGATGGAGGATACAATTCAAGGTTAGGTATATAAATGTTCATTATGTAGATACCCACTCTTTATGAGGTGTGCCCCCCGCTTCCCCTGGCAGATTCCCACTACTGCCAATCCTGTATCCCTCCCCCCCAACCCTGACAGTTTCCCATTACTGCCAATCTTTTTATTATAGTATTACGATAATTGTTCAAGGTCCACTTATGAGTGAGAACATGCGATTCTCAGTTCATTGTTTCTGTGATAGATCACTCAGTATTATAGACTCTGAGTCCATACAGGTTGCTGTGAAGTTCATGATTTTTGTCCTTCTTTATGTCTATATAATATTCTATCATGTATATATACCACATTTTTTATCCAGTCCTCTTTCAATAATCTTACATCTTTATGTTGATGCCTACATATTTGAGAAGATAGCTACCTCTTTCAGTTAGTACAGATGTTCTTTGGTGGTATTGGACTTTTACTACTTAGTATTAGAACTTAAACACTGGCCTGTTGTTTCTTTGCATTCTAGAGAGGACTCATAGTGAGCACTGGAACTAAAACACTGCAACAGAGCTAACTCATTACCCTGAAGTTGTTTCCCAGTCTGGGAAAAACTTATAGTGAACACTGTAACTTAAATGGTGCTCTGGAACTAAATTGCTACCTCTCTCTTGTTTTCCAGTCTAGCAAAGACTTAATTAAGTAGGCACCAGAACTTAATCATGACCTTTTAGTTGTTTCTGGGCTGGGGAAGGCACCATGCAAGTACCTGGGCTTTATGGAAAATCCAGATTGGGATTCAGTCCTTCCCACAAATTATGCCCAGTATGGCACCAGCCAGTCTTTTTAATGTGGCGTCTCCACTGATTGGAGCACAAAGTAGCTGCCAAGATCCATGTGCTCATCACTGCAATCAGTGTCCCACTCTTTGTCCCCAGTTCATCCCAAGTGGTTCAGCCCTCCTAGCATTCCCAATGGTTCCTGTGGGATAGGACTGAAGTGGGCTTCCTGTGAAGATTTCAAAACCTGTGGGGAGATCAACATTTACCTCCAAGTTCTCTTGCTTCACCTCAGAAGTCATGGTTCTAGGGAAATTATCATTGAATGGTATTGTGCCAGCTTGAAGGAGGGGATAGCACAGTCTGAAATGACTTTTTCTCTTACTGGTCATGCCTTCTCTTAATTCTTTGGACCCAGGTCATTTTCTTTGCTTCTCCCTCAAATTTTGGTGAATTCAGGGTGATATTTTTTTCTTTGAATAGCTTCTAATTGTATTTTTCTGTGTCGGGGTGATACTGGGGGATCTTCTGTTCTACCATCTTGCCGAAGTTATTCCCTATGCTTATTTTTACTATAGAATATAGATACTGATGCAGAGTTCTGAGTTGAGAGGGATTTTTCTTTCAACACTTTAAAGATGTCATTCTATTTCCTTCTGGTCTCCATTATTTCTGATGAGCAGTCAGTATAAGTTTTACCATTGTTTCTTTATATGTAATCTTTCTCTTTCTTTTTTTGTTTTAACCGTTTTGCAAATTTCTCTTTATCTTCTTGGTTTTTCAGCAGTGTGTGATGTGCATAGGTGTGATTTTCTTTGCATTTGTTCTGCTTGAGATTGAGATTTGGCATGTAAGTCAATGTTTTTCATCATATTTGGGGAATTTGGGATATTGTTTATTCAAATGTATTTTCTGCTTTATTCCCTCCTCTCTTTTGGGTACTATACTATTACTATTACATATTGATAGTGTTCCACAAGATCTTGAAGCTCTATTTACATTTTATCAATCTTTTTACTCTGTATTCTTCAAATTGGATAATTTCTGGCATCTTCAGGTTCATGACTCATTCTTCAATAAAATTTTCAGTTACCATACAAACTTCCCATATGGTTCCTTTTGTCTTTTCTTTCTTCCCCCCCCCCCCCCTTTTCTGAGTCGAAGTCTCACTCTGGCACCCAGGCTAGAGTGCAGTGTGCAGTCGTACAATCACAGCTCATCACAGCCTCGACCTCCTGGGCTCAGGCAATCCTCCTGCTTCAGCCCTCCCAAGTAGCTGGAACTACAGGTACATCTAGCTTTTTTTTTTTTTTTTTAAGAGATGAGGTCTTGCTATGTCTCTTAGGCTGGACTGAAACTCCTGGGCTCAAGCAGTTTTCCCACCTCAGCCTCCCAAAGTACTGGGATTATAGGTATTAGCCACCATGCCCTGCTGTTTCTTTTTTATTGTTTCTTTTACTCTACCCAGATTCCCTATTTGTCTACTCATTAAGTCCACATAGAGCTTTAAAGTCTTTGCTAAATTCAACATCTGCATCATCTTAGGGTCTGTTTCTCTTAACTGCTTATTCTCTTCATTATAGGTCACATTTTCCTCTTGCTTTTTTGTCTAGTAATTTTATTATGTATTGGACATTATTGATGATCGGTTATCAGAACTCTGGATTTCAAAAATCTTTTCTGATGTGTAATTTTTGTTATAGTAGGCAGCTAAATTGTTGACTAATAGCCTTGATATTGTATAACTTAGTTTTATACTTTTTAAGGGGAAATCTACAGAAAGCCCAAGGTATTTCTCAAACTCAACTAATTTATTGGAACTCAACCTCTAAAATCTCCCCTGCAGATCTCATCAGGGCCTGTTACTACACTTTGGAAGAATATAGAGTAGGTCTCAATGTACACCTAACTCTTAAGGCAAAACTTAACCAATGTCTCAGCTAGAACCCTGAGGTACTAAGGAGGTGATTAAAAATTTCTCTACTCTAGGTGGACTTCCAAAGTCCTCTGAATTCACTGATTTCTAATACTCTGTTCTGTTCTCATTTCCATAGCAACTGCTCTTTAGTATGCTTCCTAGAAGTCTGCTCAGCTCCTGGTCAAAAACTCAAAAGGTCAGCCTGGGCAACATAGTGAGACCTCATCTCTACAAAATAATAATAATTAGTAACAACAACAATAATAAAATTAGCCAGGTGTGGTGGCACACACCTGTAGTCCCAACTACTTGAGAGGCTAAGACAGAAGGATTACTTGAGTCCAGGGATTGAGGCTGTAGTGAGCCATGATTGTGCCACTGCACTCCAGCCTGGGCAACAGAGTGAGACCCTGGTTCAAAAAAAAAAAGATTTTTCACACAGTCTTGTGGGACTTCCCGATGTACAACTTCATCCTTTCTAGAGCCTTATCCCATAGATTCCAGTCAATCTAGCTACTCCAGTCTCAGATTCTGCTTCCTTAGCTCCATCAGCTATTCTTGGAATCTAGCTCACTGTGCCACAGTTTGGAAGTTGCCCCACACTTGGCTCATGTATTTTGACCAATAGGTTTTTGGTTTTTTTTACAGCCAAAGAGCTAGTCCAGTGCCAGTTATACCTTCATAGTCAGAAACAAATTCTACTTATACATTTGAATTATCACAAAAATCCTGAGGCAAGATTCTTGACTTAGTGAACTGATTTTTATCTGTAGGGGTGTGATTAAATGACAGCAGCAAAGAAATACAAGAAATTTTATGTTTACAGAATGGCAATTTTAATCTCATAAGGACATAAATTTGTTTTCTTGCAAGTTAAAATTATGACAACAAAAGGGAAATTTGAAAGAGAAAAACTTTCTCTCGGAATACCACTGACCTCACACTTATATTTTTCATATTCCCTTCCAGTCCCTGTCTGTTAAACTATATATATATACACATATACATTTATATATATAACTGTAATCATAGTATATATAAAGTGGTTTTTTCTTAACATTATGTCACAAAACTCCATAGTGACATATTTTTGAATCAGTGAAGTTTTATCATTATGAAAGCAAAGATTAATTAACAATCGCTGTGTGCCAGGATTGTGCTAGATAGTAGAGGTAGATTTTTTTAATAAGACATGACTCCAACATTTAAGAATTTTGTAGCATGATGAAGGAGAATAAGTTGAAAATAGAATAGTTCTAGGCAAAAGTGCAACAGTAAAAGTATAGACAGAGTTTAGCAGTTACAGTAGTGAAACAGGAAGCTCTACATGGCCAATCTGATATTCTAAGGAATTTGGACCTTTATCCTATAAGAGATTCGCAACCTCAGCTGTAAATAAAAATAGGTAGATTTGAGAAAGGGCTAGAATGAATATATATGTATGTATATACATATATATGTGTGTGTGTATATGTATGTATGTGTATATAGATATATTTTCTTGTCTATCTGTTTGTTTGTTTAGAAATAGGATCTTGTTCTGTTCCCAGGCTGGAGTACAGTGATACAACCTTAGCTTACTATAACCTTAAGCTCCTGAGGTCAAGCAATCCTCCCATCTTAGCTTCTCAAATATTCTAGGACTACAGGCATGTCTCAACATGCTTGGCTAAGTATTTTTTATTTTCATTTTTGTAGAGATGGGGGGTATCACTATGTTCTGGGGCTGGTCTTGAACTCCTGGCCTCAAGCGATCATCCCACCTTGGCTTCCCAAAATACTATGATTATATATACAAACCACCATACCCAGACCATCTTTATTTTTTTAAAGCTCCAGAAGTGATTTAGATACACAGCTAAGAATGTTGTAAGCAATGAGAAGTTTTGGAAGAATTTGAAGGAAGGAAGTAACATAATCAGATGTGCATCTTAAACATGAATTTTACTTTAAATTGGTGGGAAGAGAAACTTGTAGTAGTTCAGGCAAGAGATGATGTCTTTTAGTGACTACATAATATTTCATCAAGTTAATTTTTCATAATTCTATCTTATAACATTTGTGTTTCTAGAAAGGTATACATACATTCACTATGACCCGCCTACCTTGGTCTCCCAAAGTGCTGGGATTACTGTACCTAGCCATTTTTGGTTTTTGTTGTTGTTATTCTTTTGAATTTTTCACTAGGATAGATTCCCAGGAGTAATTCTCTTGGGTCCAAGGAAATAAGTAGTTTTAGTTTTGGCTCCTGCTTATGAATTATCATAATGGTTATACTCAATTCACAGGGTTTGGTCTATGTGGTAGACCAAATATGACCTTCAGAATCATTTTGTAAGATTTGAGAAAAAGAAAAACTACAAGGATTTTGGTTAATTTTTTTTCAGGGTTAGCAATCAGAACAATATTTACATTGTGTTTATAGTAACTACTTAATAACTAAATTTATCTTTAATAGATTGATGAACTCCCAGAGGGAGCTGTGAAGCCTCCAGCAAACAAGTATCCTATCTTCTTTTTTGGCACCCATGAAACGTAAGTTAGCAAAAAGAGTTTCAATAGTTCTAACTTGACTTTGCTAGAGTACATTGTTTGTAGACGATTGTAACATCTTATGTGTTGTTAAAATCAGTATAATCAATTATATAAAATTATCAAGCTTAGTAATTTATTTTTCTTAATGTAAATTTTTTTCAATCAATGAAGTCTTTATGACTACAAGCATATCTTTGCTTTTGAATGTTATTTCTGTTTTTGCTTAAACATTGATTGTCATCAATCTCCTATGATCACTTTTAATTCCTAGGGTGGTTTCTTTACTACTCCTAGTCATTTCTTTTGTAGCTCTTGTATATTTCCCTTCTAGAGAATTTTTTTTCATTCATATTTCACAGAAAAAAGTTATTTTCTCTCAAGTTCTTTTACCCTATTGGATCTTGAAGGAAATATACCATCATTGTAAGATTTTTTTTTTTTTTTTTTTTTTAATGTTTTTTGAATTGGAGTCTCACTCTGTCGCCCAGACTGGAGTGCAGTGGCCGCCCCCGGCCACCGCAGCCTCGACCTGCTGGGCTCCGGCGATCCTTCCGCCTCAGCCTTCCAAGTAGCTGGAACTACAGGCGCGCGCTACCACGCCCGGCTAATTTTTGATTATTGTAGAGATGAGTTCTCGCCAAGTTGCCCAGGCGGGTCTCGAACCTGCAGGCTCAGGCAATCCACTTACCTCAGCCTCCCAAGGTGCGGGATTACAGGCTGAGCCACCGAGCCCGGCTTACCACCACATTTTAAATGAGCACCTCTAAAGTACCCTCAGGTACCAGGCACCATCCTACTGTTCTAATCTCTGGTTGGCAAGCTGCAGGCTCCCCGGTCACTGCTACTGGGTTCCACTGTTTTCCCAGGCATCATGGGTCTTTCAGCCCACCTAAAAAGCTCAGCCACGCAGACAATGTTTCACAACTGGATACACGTTAGAATCCTCTGGAAAACCTTTCAAGTTGCAAATAATCTAGTCCCATCCTCTCAAGATTCTTCTTTAAGTGGTTTGGGATGGGGCCTTGCACCCGTGTTTTCTAAAAATCTCTGAATTTCCTTAATGTTCATTCAGGAGTCAGAACCACTGCTCAGTGAGTATTGCTTTGACTTCAAAAGGATAGTCTACTAACAGTGGGTTTTTAAACTTTAATGTGAATAAGAATCACCTGTAGAGTTTGTTTAACAACAGCTTCCTGGGCAAACCCCCAGAGATTCTGATTCAATAGGTTACCAGGGAAGGAAACACGAATTTCTAGTTCTAACAAGCTTGCAGGTGATGCCCGATCCTGCCGGCCCCAAGACCACACTGAGAACTACAGTACTGTTGTGTGACTTTCAGGTGAACATCTCTGGAGAAACTTCCATTATCGCTCAGTGACTGGAACAGCACTTCTTGCCATCCTGGCTCTACCCTCTAGGCACTCACTCCTGGGGATCAGGCTACAGAGGTGCTTTCATTCTTCCTCTCCCCTCCCCTCATGGTGAGGGCAGAGCTAATTTTTACTTTTTTGGAAGCTTGGCTCTGAATTATGCATCGAGTTAGTCAGTCAACAAAGTATTTTTTAAACTCCTACTATGTGCAAGGCACTGTGCTTGGCACTGGAGAATACAACTGCTTATTCTTGTTACAGTATAATTAACTACCTGTCCCAAAATGTTTTTTCTTAATTTCTTCCAAGGACCCCCAGGTAGCCAGTGGGGCCATTCCAGAGTTCTCCAGATGGAATGAATGCAGATTGGGCCTCAATGAGAAGCCCAGTATGAATATGAATATGAATATGCCCTCACAGATCCACACAGCTGTCTGAGTCTCTTTACTGAGACAAAAAGTATTACCTTCCAAAAGCAGACCCTAAGGGGTAGATCACAGATGGAAGCACTATTGATATGCAAATACATTTCAGCTGAAGGGGTTCAGAACATGGCACCCCAAGTATGCTGCTTTGGCATATTGATCATTTTGAGCTGAAAGAAATTAAGAACCAGTCAACAAAGGAAAAGCTCTTTACATCCTTTTCTACTGCATAAAAGAAAGCATAAATAAAGTTTAAATTTCTCCCTTTGCAAAGAAAATTCTTTTTTGCAAAGAAAATTTTCATCAGTAAAGGTATCTGCACCAGGGAGAGAGAGAGCTACTCCTAAGAGACAACTTTTATCAGTATGATAAGGCAATACTCGTTGCTCCCCACTTTCACATCATTTGCCTCTACCACCCGCAAGAAGTCCCAAATCTCTATTCCTTTCTGTAGCTCAGAATAATATACAAATTTCAATCATCTGGTTGCTTTCTTGAGTCTCATATCTTTATGAGATCCCCATGTGCATGCACATAATTAAAATTTTTATCCTGTTATTTTTTCTTATGTCAATTTAATTTGTAGACCAGCTAAATAATCTAAATAATCTAAATGAGTAGAAGTAAGCAACTTTTCCTCTCCTACATGGTAAGAATTTCCCATGTTCTTTCCTTTCAGAATAAATGTCTTAATCCAATCTTCTCCCCAAACATGGCCTAGAAATGGCACAAGGAAATGAGGTTGCAAGGCCAAATAAACTGGGAAACATTGCATGTGATATTCCATTCTTAGAGAGTCAAAATGAAGCTTTATATATTAAAGGCACTGAGATGTCCTGCCTTAACCTGTAATAGTCCACTAAACAGATTGAGAAACTGCTAACTTAAGTCAGTTCAAGCCTTTCGATATTACACCTTTACAGACGTTGGAATATGTGAGACACAATCACTTCGACATTAGTAAAGACTACTAAAAATTAATGACAGAGGCACAAGCCTAAATCTTGGTAGTGCTAGCAAATAAGAGCTCTGCTTTATTGTGGGAATTCTGTTTTTCTGAGATTTTTCTGCAGTTCAAGACCCCATGGGAGGGTAGAGCTCTCTTGAGGAAAACATAACTAGGAAGTATTTTCCAACTCCCTCTGTGGTGAACTATAAATGACTTCTCTCTGATTAAAAATGAGTCTAACCTTTCCAATAAGTAAAGAAACTCCCTAATGGTTCAAAATTTAGGAGTGAAGTGTGATTTCTGGGAGGACCTTTAGTCTCTCTAACTCTCCTATTTCTTAGAATCTCCTTCAGAGAAATTGCGTGAGGAAAGAATGAGAATTATATCTAAGAGCTCTTAACTCAGTTTCAAAAGAGAGTTATTTCAAAGAGTTGCTCTAGAGTAAAAGATGAGAAAAACTGAAAACCACAGGAATTAATACTAAGTTGAAGGACAACTTCCAGAACAGCAACGTGAGGAGCTCTGTGGACCAGCTCCCCAACACAATATCCATTACTGGTAAAAATTATCAACCATTTAGAGTCTCTGTAAATGGTCCTAAAGGCATACAGCGAGTGGAGAAACATTTACTCAAGAAAATATACCAATCTCTACAGGAGGGTTAGGGCAAAACATATATACTAATCCTAATATGAGCAAATGTCCATAGCACTTCAGCTGCAACCTGCTCCCTCTTCCCTCCCCCAGTCTGGTGTGAGGGAAGTTCTATCCAAGATGGTATGGCCAAAAGGATGGCATTACTCTCCCCAATTTCCCAGTCTTGGATCACACCCTGGGAGGTGTAGGTCAATTGCATTTCTTATTTCTCCAAACAAAACTCTGTGTTGCAAAGCCTAAATTCCAGATAAGTGAAACTGGGAGACCAGGGGCTTCCTTCCTCCATTTAGGTAATTTAAACTCCTTCTAGTAATTTGTCACCAGATATTTATTGGCTTACAGTTCTGGGAGCTGGAAAGTTCAATATCAAGGAACTGGCATCTGACAAGAGCCTTCTTCCTGTGTCCTTCCTTGGCCAATGGTGGAAGGACAAAGAGAGAGCAAGAAGGAGAGTGAGAGTGAGAAGGGGACCAAACTCATCATTTTGTAACAAACTCATTCCTACCATAAAGACATTAATTCATTCATGATGGTAGATCTCTCATGGCCTAATCAACTCCTAAAAGGTCCCATCTCTCAATACTGTTCAATGGCAATTAAATTTTAACATAAGTTTTAGAAAGGGAAAACATTGAAACCACAGCCATTGTAGGGCAGAAGCTCATCCCAGATATGGTAGGCCAAGAATACTGGGGCCTCAATTGCCCCCACACAGCTTGTTTGTAGGGTGGGAGAGGTCAGCTTAGCAGACACAGTCTACTGCCCCCTCCCAGTACCTTCAGGGATGTCACTCCAAGAGAAGTTGAAAAATGTACTTGCTCTCAGCCCAAAGCAGGGCTCCGAGATTTTACCAAGGTTTCAATAACACCAGTCCCTCAGCAACACAATTCAAATTTCAGTTCCCACAGTATGTTAAGTACAGCAAATAGCTCTACAAAGTACAGACATTGCTACTAGTTTCCCAGTCTGCAAATCACTATATGTCTGATGCACATCATGTTCAGTGACCAATTATGTCACTTCTTTCAAAGTCTGTTGGTGATTGGTCACTGAGCATCTGTTATTCAGTCCACTTACAAACAGCTAAGTGTGTGGATAATCAAAAGAGGGAATGGCCAACAAAGATAAAAATACCATCCAGAAACAAAACAGAATAACATCGGAAGTGAAATTCTAATTGAAAGTGCATGAAGTGAGAAAGAAAGAGCTGACCAGGGGAGAGTTGACACTGCTGCCATCGCACAGCCTCTACATATGCAGTCCAAGGAACTGAGTGAAGGTAAATTTACTGATGTGAGGAAAGTGGTTGTGATGTCAAGGATGAAGATGTCCCAGAGGAACTGACACTAGCAAAAACTGTTATGTTAAACAAACTCTTGGAGATACTTCTACACATCGAAGACACAAAAAATAAAATATTGGAAGCTGGTCCTAACTTAGGAATATTTGCCAAGGTATAGAAAAGATGCTTTCTTCATACTGTAAGCAACATGCCCAAAAGAAATCAAGAATTTCTCAAACTACTCTTGATAAGTACTTTAAAAGAAAAAAAAACTTTAATTTTATTTAGTAAATGATTACTTACTAAATAAATAATGGTTTTGCTGTTTTTTCATTTTCCTACATACTGATAACCAACAGTGAGAGAGCTTTTAATGTTTAATATTTTTAAAGGTCATGGAACAATAATTTATTCCATTAATTATTTAAAGTGTTTTGCATGGTGACTTTTATAGTGCCACACTTCTGTGCAGCATGAAGACTGCCTATATCTGAAACAAATTAAGACAATGATATTTGTACATTTAGTAAATATTTGAGGATATAAAGGATGATAAGCATGATTTTATTTTTAGATGTGGGTGTGGGAATATGTACATGTTAAGAAAAAATAAAGAATGAGAGAGAAACACTTGTCTTTTGGGGATATATACAGCTACTATGTCTACTTTTTTATCTATATGAAATTTTCTAAAATAAAAGTTTTAACTGACCAGAAGGTATAATAGAATGTAATAGTCATCTCAGGCTCACTCGAACTGTGGCCAAATGTTTTCATCCTTTCTTTCATAAAACAGATACAATTTATTTATATTGTTGTGTTTGGTAAATTATGACTTTAGCTTCATAGGGATTAACTGCAAGATGGACTTTTGAATTTAAAGTATTTGTGTCAATATTTGTCAATCAATTCAGTTTTTGTTCCATTCTTCATTTTAATCTGTCATTTCTGACAGCTGAAAATCATTCCTTGTATTACTCCAAAGAACATAATTAAAGAGCA
Source organism: Tarsius wallacei (assembly GCA_963574415.1). NCBI lineage: Eukaryota > Metazoa > Chordata > Mammalia > Primates > Tarsiidae > Tarsius > Tarsius wallacei. The sequence continues at coordinate 51,269 of CAUYQG010015720.1, forward strand.
ATTTATATCCCAAAACTATTCAGGCTTAATTTTCAGCGTTCACAATGGCTTAAAGATAAGATGACTTGGAGATTCATTTGTTGGCATGTGAGGCTCTGTACTCATTTCTGTGGTTGGCAAGCGTTCTTTTAAGAAATTGGCTATTTAACATTAGAACCAAATCTCCACAAGGTGGCAGTTTTTGAAGGTAAAGCTGTACTTTCTGCACAGATTTTGTACTTCAGTGAATGAAAGATGTGTCATAACTTTTGATCCAAGTAACTTCAGAATTCTTTCTGCATTGAGTTATTTTGCTACATAAAATTAAAGGTCAGCATCAGCATATTCATGTAAAGATTGTTGACCACATTTCACAATGTACTATACCACTTTACAACCAGAGAAACTGAGTTACTAAAAAAGCAAGTGCCCCACATCTTTAAAATAAAATCAAAATTAAATAAATAAATAAAAATAAAAAGCAAGTATTCTCACTATAACAAATTAAGGATAAACACAAAACTTTTGCCAAGAAATCTCCCTTCTCTGAGAAAGTACACAGGTATTGACTCCCTGTTACCTGTCAGCTGGCAGTCTTAGGTGCTTCACAATGGGAGCAGCTTATCATTCCCAACTTATCAATTTGGAGTTCTCATGCCCCAAGGCATTTGTCTTGCATTTATAGGTCTTTTCACTGTATCTTTTAATAGGGAGCTGTGATTGTCCACACCTGTTTTAACAGGTCAAACAGGTTTTTATATTGAGCTCTTTAAACCTCATTCCAAATTGTCTTCCCCATCATATTTGAGGTTCTTTCTTTAGCTAACTACTAAAATATTTACTTTAGGGGTTTTATCAGCCTTTTCCTCTAATAGGTAGCAATTTCCCAACCCTGGAAGGCCCCTGGTTACTGGAAGGAAATGTATTCACTTCAGGCTTTGGCTTTTTTTCTCATAATGAGGATAAACAAAGTGAAAGAACTAAGAAATGAATTAAGAAAGTTGTCTCAATAGGAGTGGGCATAGGCTGAGATAAGAAAAGTCCCAAACTCAAGATCTGAATATAGGAGAAAATGGATAAAAATAGAAAATCTGTGGCTAGAATAGTTTATTTTTAAAAAATAGGAAAGGGAAAAAAGATGAGGAAAACTCAAGTGTTTGGAGATATATAAGCTTATATGAAAATGAAATGAATGGCAGCATTGATAAAAGGGACAGGAGGGAGGAATTAGAAATATTTTGTTATTTAAGGCAATTGTACTACATGTGGAGTACAACAGTGTTTACTTAGGGCAACTTCTAAAAAATGTTTAAAAAAAAGAACTAGAATTGCTATGCTAAGAGAGGAGAGAAAAAATAGAAACATATAAAGTGCTCAATAAAATTTACAAGACAGAAAAAGAGTAGAAAACAAAAATAAAAGTAAAGAACAAGGGTCATAAAAACATGGTAGATATTAATTTTACTATATCAATAATCATTGTAAATGTCAGTGGTCTAAATATACCAACTTAACAGGCAGCGATTGTAAGAGTGGATCAAAAAACAAGACCATACTATATGATGTCTGTAAGAAACTCACTTAAATTTAAAGCCCCAAATAGATTAATTAAGGGATGGATAAAGTTATACCATGCTAATATTAAGCAAAAGAAAGAAATCCACAAAGAGAACTCTACAGTCAAAAACAAACCTGATTTTAAAATGGGCCAAAGACCTTAACACACATCTCACCATAAAAGATGTATGACTGACAAATAAGCCTACGAAAAGAGGCTCCATATCCTATGTCATACCAGAAATGCAAATTAAAACAATACCACTGCACACCTCTTAAAATGGCTAAATTCTAAACCACTGACAACACCAAATGCTGACAAATATAAGAAGCAACAGAAACTCTCGTTCATTGTTGGTGGGAATGCAAAATGCTGCAGACACTTTGGAAGACAGTCTGGCAGTTTCTTACAAAACTAAACATGCACTTACCATATGACCCAGAAATCACACTCCTTGATGCTTACTCAAAGGAGTTGAAAATTCTATTCACACAAAAACCTACACATAAATGTTTTAGCAGCTTTATTCAAAATTGCCAAAATGTTGAAGCAACTAAGATGTCCTTTACTAGGTGGATGGATAAATAAACTGTGGTATATCCAGACAACAGAATATTATTCAACACTAAAAATAAATGAGCTCTCAAGTCATGAAAAGACATGGAGGAAACTTAAATGCATATTACTTAGTGAAAGAAGTCAGTCTGAAAAGGCCACATATTATAGGATTTCAACTCAATGACATTCTGAAAAAGGCAAAACTATGGAGACAATAAAAAGGTCAGTGGTTGTCAAAATTTAGGGGAGAGGGAGGGACAGGCAGAGCACAGAGTATTTTTAGATCACTGAAACTTCTCTTCATGATACAATCATGGTAGATCCATGACATTATACTTTGTCAAAACCTGAACATATACAATACCAAGAATAAACACTAACATAAGCTATTATCTTTGGGTGATAATGATGTGTCATGTAGGTTTACTGGTTGTGACAAATGGACCACTCTGGTGCAGAATGCTGTGGGGGGGAGGCTACCATGTATGGAGACAGGAGTAACATGGAAACTCTGTACTTTTTGTTCACTTTTGCTGTGCAATTAAAACTGCCCTTAACAACAACAACAACAACAACAAAGAACTAAATAGAGCATGCTCTGAGACTTGTGAAAACAAGCCCCTCCAAGCAAGAGAACATATGGTTTGGAGGGAGCCTGGCATTCAGTAGGGGTTTACTATTTATCCACCACATGCCAGCACCCACACCTTTCACGGAGAACTTCCACAAGAAAGAAAAAGAAAATAAAAAGGGAGCCAAAGAAACCTCATTGATTAAACATAGGGATTTGGACAACAACAAAAAAGCAACCCAGGTTTTAGAGTATAAATAAGATTTTCCTTGATGAAATCTTTCAACTTAACAAGAGCTATCAGATAGCTACAAACTATTTGAATATGCTTTCAAAGAAATACAGACACTTGCAGAATATAAATCTTTTGTCTTCTATAAGTCTTCATCTGAAAATAAAAGTATGCAGCCTATTTAAGTAGTTAATTCTCACTTTATCCCACAATTCTATAATAAAATAAAATTTAAAAATAAAAATAGCCTCAAAAGTGTTCTAAGTCATGAAAGTAGGAACACGAAGATATATTTGTACACTCGTGCTCATCAAATCATTATTCATCATATTCAAAAGGTAGAAGCAACTCAAGTGTCCACTAACAAATGAATGGGTAAACAAAATGTAGTATACATATAGTATAATAGTCCCCCCATCTTGGTTTCACTTTCTGTTTCAGTTACCTGGAGTATAGTACCATAAGACATTCGGAGAGAGATAGATCATATTTCATATAACTCTTATTGCAATATATTATTAGACTGTTCTATTTTATTATTAGTTATTGCTAATCTCTTACTGTGTCTAATTCAGAAATTAAACTTTGTCATGGGTGTGTATGCATAGGAAAAACATCATGTACATAGAGTTTGGTACTACTAACTGTGGTTTCAGGCATCCACTGAGGGTCCTGGACCATATCCCCCAAGGATGAGGCAGGACTACTGTACAATGAATATTATTCAGCCTTAAAAAATGAAGACAATTCTGACATGTGCTACAACATAGATGAGCCTTGAAGATATTATCCTAAGTGAAATAAGCCAATCACAAAGACAAATTACTTCAAGTAGTCAAAATCATAGCGACAGAAAGTAGAATAGTGGTTGCAGGAGTAGGGGGTAGGGAGGAATAGGGGGTTACTGTCTGATGGGCAAAGAGTTTCAGCTTTGCAAGTGAAAACAGTTGTGTGAAAGGATGGTGGTGAGAGTTGCATAGTCATGTGAATGCACATAATGTCAATGAACTGAACTTAAAAACGGTTAAAACAGTAAATGTTATGTTATGCATATTTTACCACAGTTTAAAAACATAACTTTAAAATCTGTGTTCTAATTTATGTAGGATTCTCAAAAGAGGCTGTATTTAAAAGAAAGATTGTGTTTTGTGTTTCATGAAGCTTAGAGGAAAGTAAGAATGAAGAGACACGACTAACAAACACAACTGAAAATAGCAAAGCTTCACATGAATATAAGGATTTTATTGACATGTGATATTTTCTTACAGTAATAAATAGAATGCAATCTTCTTCAGGATCAGTTTGGAGTAGGAAGGCAGTGTGCCATTGATGGGAGCAGTCAGACTGGTGGTACCATCTTCTTCAGAACTGCATCTAAGAAGAAACCTGTGTGCTGGCTGAGAATCATACAGGTGTACGCGGCACAGCCCCAAGGCTTCTCTCCATACCTAAGGTGATTCATGGCCCCTGGTAAATAACCCTAGGTTTTTTTTCTCCCCAGTTTTAACATAATAAATCATAAAAACAGCTAATGCTATAAAAAGTCAACATTTCAAATATAAAAATTCTTTTTATACAAATATAATTCATAATATAATCATTCTTTTAAAATACAGCATTGTTATATATTCGAAACATTATTAAAATAAATATTTCCTGGACAAAGTTTTTTTGCATCACAAAATTATAAAACAGAAGTATATAAAACTAATTCATGATTGACGCTTCTTCAGAGTGTCTCCCATTCTCTCTGCCACACAATATAGACAATATGAAGCACATATAGCTAGCCTGAAAACATACCACCATCACGCTACATATCAAGATGCTTGGATTTCATGTGCATCAACCATAGTACCCATGGCATATCTCCCTATGCACATCTACCTGGAGCGTCTGTGGTCAGAAGGGTTTTCCCGTGCCTGTTTGCGCTAACACACTTTTCCAGCCATCATCCAGTTCAGAGGTCTCATGAGCCTGTTTCTTTCTGGAGACTGGGAAAAGGCATGCCAACTTCTGCATCAAGGGGGCTAGTCTGTCCCCTATTTGAGACTGTAACAGCCCTCTTCCCAGGGTTATATTTTGATTATATCAATTATTTAGATTTTGATAGAGTTGGACAGTACAAATCCTGATCTCAAGGATGTAGTTCTCTTTCCTGACTGACTGGGGTATATTTTGATAGGCTTTTTCCTGATCCCTGCAGTATTCTAATATCTTCCTGGAAATGAGTCAGAATGCTTAGCAAACAATATAGTTGTATTTCTAAATATCTAGACAAGAGGAGAGAAAAAGGGACATAAACTTACATAAATCACGAACATTTCCAGTTATCATTTCTTAGTCATAACTCTAAGTAGTATGATTTCAGTTCTTCTCTGATACTACAAATTAACAAGTTTCACTAAACAATAAGCTAGCTGAACAACTAAGTTGACTGACATTTATAGCTGCCTTTCCAACTCCTATCAAAGGGCAAAGGTTTTCAGAAAAATCTGGTTTGCAAAACAGAAGTGGTAAATCTTCAAGGAGTTGAACCTTTTACACAATTTGACCATTGCTGGGAAGCCATTTATCTGGACTCCTATGAATGTCCTCAATTCCTCTTACCAAAATGGCTCCTTAAAAAAAGTATTCACCCTTGTTTTCTGAGGCAGAGGCAACTGTTTTCTCCTCCAACTTCATGAACTGATGTCCCATGCAAACATTTGCAACTGCTTTCTAAAGTCTGGTTTCTTGCACCTCTTCTTCTGTCTCCTCTTTGAGAGCAGCGATTGGAGGGCGAGACTTGCTGCGCTTGCTGGAGTGCCTAAGGGAGAAGAGCTTCACCCTCTCTGAGGGGCTGAGGGCCTGCCGGAGGAGGCTCTTCTCATTCAGCAGTTTCTGGAGGGAGTCATACTGCTGCACTTTGCTCTCTTCTATGACCTGGGGAAGTGGCCATTAGTGAGATATGGGACAGAAAACAGGTCAGACCAGAGCAGGGACAGAAACTGGCACAGGCTCAAAGGAAAATAAAAGTCAAAAGAATACACAGTGACCAGAGCCTTGCATGTTCAACAATCAATTATATCACATTTAACTGCTGTGTCTTCTTGTTTTAAGGAGGTTCTGCCATCTGTGAAATTAACTGTAACTTTCTACTTAGCAGCTGAAAGATTTTATTTTAAAATTAGTATAATACAAGACAATGCACTTATTCATAAAACTTTAAAGGAACTGAGGGTGTTTGAAAACAAGAATAATTCATGTTGCATTCTTTATGTACTACCTTAAAAGTGACTGTAAATCCATGGCACCATGAAGAGCCGAACCTCTTCAAGAAAGGATCTGAAGCCTAACCATTCCAAATTGGTCAGAATGTACCTGAGTTTAATACGCTACCTTTACCCAGCCTCCTAAACTTGTTCACAACAGGGTAAGAGGTTGTGAGACTATCTCTTAATTTGTCACTTCAAGCATAGTAATAATAATGGTAATAACAATCCTCTAGTAAGGAAAGCATTTATCTCTAGGAGACTCAAATGCCTTAACAGAAATGACATGATATATCATCACCAGGACCTCCTTGTGACTAAACCAGAGGGAATTTGTAAACATTACTTGAAGGAATTGGTGACAGTTTTGAAAGCACAATTAGAAGGTGGTGGAGAGAGGCAATAACCTGAGCTCCAAATAATGACTAGGAAAATGAAATCGGCCTCTCAACTACCTCATTAACAACACAAATCAGATTGTAAAACAACCAGGCCTGTTCTGGACCTCATCCAAGGGACATCTAGTAACTGAAAGAATCAGAAGGACTTTTTAAAAAATAGTACTTTTAATGACTTGGTCCCCAAATAAAGGGCTCAAAAATATAGATATCCTATTTATTAATGTAACTTATTAATATGCTGCCATTTTAGGTTTATTGAATTTCAACCTCACTACTTAGCTCAGATCAAAGTGAAAAAAGTATGCACTATTTTGAGTAAAGCTGAATGGCTATATGACATGTGTTAAGGAAGAACTTATATATTACTGCATTTTACAGTAATTATCACATATGAGATTGTTATCAAGAATTACAAGGGAGGCCAGGCATGGTGGCTCATGCCTATAATCCCAGCACTTCGGGAGGCTGAGGTGAGAGGATTGCCTGAGCCCACAGGTTTGAGACCAGCCTGTGAACTTTGGTGAGATCTCATATCTACAATAAATCAAACAATTAGCTGGGCGTGGTGGTGCATGCCTGTAGTTCCAGCTGCTTGAAAGGCTGAGGTGGAAGGATCACCTGAGCCTAGCAGGTGGAGGCTGTGGTGGCCGTGAGCATGTCACTGCACTCAGCCTGGGTGACAGAGTGAGACTCCAACTCAAAAAAAAAAAAAAACATTATATATATATAAAGCATTACAAGGGAAATGAGATCTCAAGTAAATTTATAAATACTCACCAGAAATCGTTGACATTCCGACATTGCTTCTACTCTGTGTTCACAGAGGATTACTGTGCAATTAGCAAATGCTTGTTTTAGAGTTCTTCTAATTATTTGATATGTTCTAGAAAAGAAAGAAAATACCACACAGAACATGAATAATCTGCCTTTACTTTTGATAACATGCCTATTATTCTATCAATTTAGTTCTTTAAGTTACTACTTTCTTTAAATACTTTTAATACAATGTTGATAAACAGTTAGCCACAGTCAGCTTTCCAACCATGGGGTAGATTCTAAGTATCCATAAATAAACAAGACAAACATTTTGAAAAAATTCACAAATAAATACACTTTTCATTACATAGAATCATCAGTAGTTCTCATTTTGTGCTATAAAAATGTTTATGGTATAAATGGGAATATAAAGGAAAATCATAAGGATCAGATCATGTCCATGTATCTAGATATTCATCATGTGTTGATAAGGGTAAAAGATTTTATGTGAAATTTCAAATTATACTCAGAAGAAAACATAGGGTTCTTATACAAGGAAATAAGCATTTCTGCTCATGTCAAATAGTGACATCTTCACTGGGCAGTTATTTCATATCTGGGGGAGCTCCCCACTTGCAGACATGTCAGCCTAATGGGGATGTGTGTCCCTATGAAACAGGTCTCAGTGATTCTGCTACCACTGTGCTATTAAGGAACAGGATTTCTGAAACTCACACTGGATCCAAATGAGCACTGGGTTCATCAAGCAGCAAGATTTTTGCCTTACTGAGGACAGATCTGGCCAAACACATCAACTGCTTGTGGCCATGGCTTAGGACAGATCCCCCATCTAAAAGGACAAAATCTAGCTTCCCAGGAAACTGTTCTATTACAGCTCTGAGTCCAACCTGCAAAAATAAAGAGGGAAAACACTGTGGTTAGAGAGGGTAGTTCAGAAACTACAGACAAAAACACTCAAAGAGGTTGGCATTATAAAAATAAACATCGTTTATGTTTAAATAAACATAGTTCTGAAAGCTTAAATTTTTCAGACCAACCCCTCCCCACTCTATTTGAATTAGATTGAGCAAAAGTCTATTTATAATCCTGGCAGCTCTAAAGGATCAGTCTATGACTTGTTTTATCTCTGTACTTCATTCATTCAGGAAATCTTTTTAAATTTTTTTTAATTTTAAAGATGTGGAGTACAATTCAGGGTTAGGCATACAAATGTTCATCATGCAGGTACCCTTGTTGATGAGGTGTGCCTCCCGCCTCCAGCAGTTTCCCACTCCTGCCAATCCCAACTCTTCCTCCCCTGGCAGTTTCCCACTTCTGCCAATCTTAAAGTATTATGATAATTGTTCAAGGTCCGCTTATGGGTGAGAACATGTGGTACCCAGTTCTTTGTTTCTGTGATAGATCACTCATTCAGGAAATTTTCAATGAATGCCTGTGATATGCCAGATATCCTAATAGGCAGTGAGGAAACAACACATAGGCTAGGCTTCTGCAAGGCTCTGAGTTTATAAAGAAGTACATCAATTATTACAACACAACTGAATGCATGCTGGAAAAGATATGTTTAGAATGCAGTTATTCCCTCTGTCATGACATCCTATGCAGACAGAAGATAGAAAGTAGCACAAAGGATGGAGGTATGACGTCATCTGTTATGCTACTTCCCATCCTCTACCGTGTAATAATAGAGGACAAGAGATATCCTAAAAAGAATCAGCTGGGGAGGTTTTAAAAATGACTTATGGCAAGCTGCTACTTATCTCTTAAATCCATAAAAACTGACTGTAATAAATCAATAAAACTATGAAGTAAAAAAAAATTAAATGGTGGTATACAACTAGGGAATTTAAGGACTTTTAGATATTTGGGTAGAATATGAAGCCTGTGTTAGGGTCGATGACTTGCTTTTTTAGGCTGGTCAGTAAAACAAAGTTTGAAAATGCAAATGAGATATAGAAATCCATTCTATCAAAATATGACCAACTATTGAGGTCTTAGCTCTTATCAATTACACAAATAAATACGTACCAAATGTTTATTTTTGCCAAATCCTGCTGAGTCTATGAGGTCTAAAGAGATAGATAGATGGCACTCTCCTACCCTTGAGGAGTCTGGAATTTAGCAGGCAGCCAGGCATCTATTGATACTAATTGTGTAAACTTCCCCTGTTAGACTATAAGCTTCTTTAGGGTAAAGACTGCTCTTCAGCTCTGTGTCCCCAGTGCCATTGCTGGGCACATGACCAGCCTCAACAATTCATTCATTCACCAAGTAAATATGTACTGAGCTCTTACAATGCTGGTGGCCAAACAAAACAGAGTTTTAATGAATGATAAATGAATCTAAACTTAAGGAAGAATGAATGAGTGCTGGTTTTAGTTCTGCCATTATGGAATGTGAGCTAAGACATGTCACTTCACCTATAAGTCTTCAAGAAGCCATAAAAATCTCCAAAAAATCAAATTATAAAATTAAAAACTCCCTAAAAACTGTAGAAGATGTCATTACTTTATTAAAGATTAATTGGCAATATTTGAAGACTTTTAAAAGTCAAATTAACCATCAATAAAAGTATTTGTTTAAGATTAGAGCTCTGAAGTCAAACAGAGTCTGCACTCCTCTGCTCATTTGCTGATAATGTCAGGTGGGTTACTTTTAGTCTCATTTACTTCACATGTAAAAAGTAGAGAAAAGAATAGTATTGATCTCAAAGGGTTGTTAAGAGGGCTAACTGAGATAATTTGAGGAAAGAGACTCCAACAGAGTATGGAACATAGTAAGCACCTAATATATGGTAATTACTAATATTTTTGGAACCTGGAAAATCCCACAGACATGGACTTAGTCACTGCTGCTTGGGAAGTAAGTTAGCAAAAAGTAGTGCAACATATGAAGTTATCATACCCATGGTAACAGAGTAGAGATTTTGATAAGAATGAGGTAGAAAATACTAGTTTCTATCAATCATATACTAATTTCCTGAGGCCATACAGGAAAAGCTACTTTACTGTGTTATACTTTGCACTTTCCTGTGGTAAAGAGCTGATTAAAGTGTGTTTTACCCTAGATGAAACTCTTTATTATAAGTAAATAATTACTTAAATACACTGTGTGTGTGTGTGTGTGTGTGTGTGTGTGTGTGTGTGTATGTTACTGTCAATATTTAGAGGACAGAATTTTAAAAATGAATGACAGTGAGACTGACCAATCTTGGTGGTATTTTGTAACATCCCTGTCTCACTGTTTGATTCACTATGAAGTACAGTAAAAAAGATGTTGGCATCATATTCATTAGAGAAAAGTCAGCATAATAAGGCTTTAAATTTTAAAGTCAGTGAACATTTAAGAAACTTATTAGTTACCTATTTTCTGCCAGACATTTTGATTGCCTTTAGAGAGTCAAAAGAAAGCAAGATAGACTAGCATTGTTTTTGAATAGTTACAACATTATTACCAACTCTATATACTGCTAAAAAACAGCTTAAATTTGCCTACTGATCATTAGTATGTAAATAACTGCTTAATCATGTATTCCTTCAGTAGGCTCTTACGGAATTTATTAAATTCCAGGTATTGTGACAAACCAGGGATTCAAAGATGACTAACACTAAGTTCTGCCTTGAAGGAAATCATGGTCCAGTAGTAAGTGGGAAATTACTGTCTAAAGAAATCAGCACTATGTATAAAAAGGAAAAAAAGAAATTTCTATACAGATCATCTAATTTAGTGATCTTTAGCAGCAGAATCCTTTAAACACACACACACACACACACACACACTCCCAATATAATCTTAGTAGTCTCATCACAAACCATTCTTCAATAAATTAAAAGTAATTACATACAAACTTTAGCTCAGTTCTACCTCAACTAAGATACATTCAAAATTATTGGAATCTAAACTTTTCTAATTATTTTCATTCCAACCTAGCATTAAAAATAAATAAATAAACACATCAACAGTTTGTAGATGTAATGAATTTTAGGAGAATAGAATGTGCTAGCTTTATTCTATTGAGCTAATAAATCATATGTATTTCCTCAATTACTATGAAAAAAGAAGAAATTTTGCTTAGTAACATCTCAAACAAAAAGAAAATGTCTAACAGTCTGTAAAGGACAAGGTATTTTATTCAAAATGTTGACCTTTGCTATTGGCTATACTCTGGAATGTTATTATGGAGCAAGAGTTTCCTCTTGTGACAGGAACACATGAAAAAAATCAGAAAAGTGAATTGTGGTTTGACTGAAGAGCATTGTGGTAGTTAAAAATAGACACTGTTAACTCCTTTCAATACTCCTTGCGCCACTCTACAGGTTTTCCAATGAAAGTTTTCCAACTTAAAAGGCCACTATTTCTGCTATTTAGCTTGTTTTCTGAAATAATACTTGACTATCAATGTGTAAGGACAGAAACTATTTCATAAGCAATCTGAAAAGCAAACAATTCCCCCTAAAGAGCCTCCATTCTAAAACCAACAGACATGGTATTTAGATTATGGACAATGCTGACATAGCTCACAGGGGTGACGCAGGCTGTGAACCAAGTCAGGGATGTGGCTCTGTTCCTGCAGCTGCCAGCAATCTCAGACAAGACCCTCAGACTTCTCAAGGCTCAGTGTCCTCATTACTAAAATGAGGATGGTAATACCCCTCATGTATCAATCACAAGGCTGTTTTCATTATTTATTACACATGAAATGAAAGAATCTTTTATTCATTCATTCATTCAATCAATCAATATTTATTGAACACCATCCATGTGCCCAACACTATTCTAGGCACTGGAAGTACCACAGTGAACAGGACATGATTCTGACCAAAGAACTTTCAATTCAGTGGGGGAAGTAGACAAGTCAAGAGGTAAATCTCTAGCCAGTGTGAGAAATGCTATGAAAGGCATGGAGTCATAGGGTACACCTAAAAAAGTCTCCTCCCTTAGACCTAGAGTGCCCAGGCAGGTTTCTGGAAGAAGCACTGTGTAAGGAGTGGCCTGAATGATGAATAGGACTAGGCAATCAAGGGCTGGGGGAGTTTCCCAGGTATAAAGAGCAGCATGTGAAAAAGCCCCAGATAGCCCACATGGTACCTTAGAGAAACCAAAGCAATTCAGCATAGCTGAATCATGGGAAGCGGGGGAAGGCTGAGGAGTTTAGAGAGGCAGACAAAAATTAAATCATGAAGGACCTGGTAAGCCACCTTAAGTGGACTTTGCCCAGCAGGCGATAAGAAGCCAGAGAAAGGGAGGAAACAAGCAATCAGAAGTGGGGTTTAGAAAGATTACCAGAGTTGCAAAGAGCAGAATGAACTATAGGGAGCCAATGAGGGAAGCCAGCCAGGAACCTATTTCAGAAACTCACGTAAGAGTTAGTTAGTGGTATCAGGTAGAGATTTTTTTAAAAAGCAAATATATTCTAGATATTTGCAAGGAACAGTATTGACAGGATTTGATATGTGGGAACAGTGGAGGAAATTAAGAATCAAAGATGATTTGGTTTGGGGCAACTGGGGGGTGATAATGTCATTCACTGGAATTAGAAACACAGGACAGTTGTGTGGGTGCTGCAGGTAAGAAACTCACTTATCAATCTAAGGTGCTTTCCATATGCTGAGAGAGATCAAGTGGGGAGCTCTGCAAATAGGCAGTTTTGGGAGTCATCAGTATACAGGTATTAGTTAAAGCAAAGAGGATGCATGAAATTTCCCAGAAAGACCAAGTAAAATGAGACAAGAATTAGGATTCTGTCCAACAACAACATTTAAAAGATGGTTAGGTGGAAATCAGAAAGAAACATGACTAAATAACTTTTACTTGGTGACTATATTTGCCAGGCACTGGGCTGGACTCATTTTATAAATAAATCTGAAAAGTTACAACAACCCTTTCAATTGTTGGGCCACAATGTTAGAGAAGTAGTGTGTGTGTGTGTGTGTGTGTGTGTGTGTGTGTGTGTGTGTGTGTGTGTGTGTTTCCCCCTTGGAGTTCATTTCTTTTGAGAGTCTCTTTGGTCTACACAGCTGGTATAATCAGTTTGGCACTGAGAATCTGTGGAGAAGCTGTCTGGGCCTGCCTAGATGTTTTGGGATAGGGAAATTAAACAATCTAAGTTCTAAGTCTTAGGAACTCCCTTTCTCTTTCTTGGACTTGCTTTAAATTCTTTCATAGAACAATAAGACACACAATGTTAAGATGAAGATATAGACCTAGGTCATAAAGGGAAACCGTTTTCATTATCAAAGTTTCCTTATTACCCAACAAACACAGGGGTTTTTAAAGAAAACATTAACTAAATTGCAAGTGACAGATTTTAAGATCTCATACCTAATTACTAGCTCAAAGGCTTAGAACCAAAGCAGCTATTTGGACCAGTTTTGGTTCTAAGCCTTTGAGCTAGTAATTAGGTATGAGTCTTCATGGCTTCATTAAATGCTGTCCAGATCAGCAAGGATAAGGTTCCACACTGGAGTTTAAGGCCAAGCCACACTAGGAATAAAGCATCTCTTGCCTGGCATTGTCATAGTATGTATTTTTAACTTCCATTTGGGAGAATGGGGAATTCTGCAGGAGGTGCTGTAGGGATAAGATTCAATGTTTGGCTATTTGTCATTACTCAGTTCATTTCCCTCTAGAGACATATGTCACACCAAGATCCCAAAGAAGTACTAAGTGAGATGACATACACCTTGGTTTACCCCAGACAGTCCTGGCTTACACCCCTTGTTCTAGTCTCTTATCCAGTATAGAGTTTGACACACCCCTAAACAACCTGTTTGGATAAATTATGTGATCTCTCATATAGGAATAAAACCTAGTCCTTGTAACTTTTAAACTCAAATGCCTTTCTGCTTCTCTAAACTGTTCCTTTCTTATTTGCTTATAGGCTATTTTCAGGCCTCCTCATCAAAATCATCACTACTGGTCAAAGCACATTACTACTCAACAAAAACTTAGCATTACTACTCAAAGCACTCTTGATATTAAAGTTAGAACAGCCTTGTTGTGAACAGCAAATTACTAAAAAGGGGATTAGTAAAAAGATAGACCTAAGTATGAACTGGTCGTATAAAAATCTAAACTGTAAAATTTTTGCGTTATATAGGTATTTAAAATCATAACCACAAATTCTAAAATTTTAGATTGTTTTTATGATCCTGCTTTCCTGTAAATTTTATTGTGACTTGGCAATACTTGCAGATTTTATAAAAGCTAATGTCTTCCTTCCCGAGTTTCTCTCCCACCACATCATGTTCCTGTAGTTCATCCTCTGAAGTTACATCAAAGATCTTAAAATATGTCACTTGCAATTTAGTTAATGTTTTCTTTAAAAACCCTTGTGTTTGTTGGGTAATAAGGAAACTTTGATAATGAAAACGGTTAATCTAAGTGCATTTTATTAGGGGCACGTCAAGGTTGGGCACTCAACAGGTAAGTGTTTAACACTCGCAAGCCTTTCAAAGGCTCCTGGCCAGGTCTACTCTGAAGGGAGGCAGAAAAGGGAACATTTGGGATAAAGAGAAATTGGGCTACAAGGACCAAAGGTTCTAACAATGGGATGAAGTTGTCCTCTAAGAAGACCTTTGAGGTCCCATAATTTTGTTCTGCCACCGTCCAGAGCTTTGGACTTAAACCTCAAGTTTAATCAAATAGAACAAAATGTTTCCTTTTTCTTTACTATAATGCTTATATTGCAAAAACTATAAGTTTACAGTTAGGGTGTTCTGTTAGGGAATCAAGAATTTCACTCCAGTTCTTCCCTTCCCCCAATTTCTTCCATATAATGCCTTCAATTATAATGAATCAATTGTTGGATAAACATAGGGCGTTATTTGGAAATTTTGATTCTATTTTAATCCATATATTTCCCTATATGATTTCCTAATGACTTCAAAGGATGTGCATACCTCACCTAGGTCAATGTGGCATTTTGCCTGGCAGTGCTCAAAGTCATATCCCCAAAAGGCAGATGACTCCTGGTGACTTCCACAGAAGACTACTGTCATTTTCAGGTGCCCTAGAATGAGTATCTGTCTTCTGTGCTAAACCAGAGAAGTTTTCCAGAGAAGTATATCATGTCAAACCTCCTTGTACTGGGAGAGCTTCAGAACCCAGATAGGGAGTAGCTAAGAAGGTATGGAGAGATGAACCCTTTTATCAGGGATAATGCCAGTGCACTGTAGTTGCCTGGGTCTTTTCTAACTCATGTCTCATTGATGAAAATTGGTTAGGGAAGGCCAAAGTAATGCTATCTTATGTGGCCTGTTATAGGCTGAATGCTTGTAGTGTCCTCCCCAAATTCATATGTTGAAACCCAAACTCCCAAGGTGATAGGATAAGAAGGTGAGGCCTTTGAGAGATAATTTAGGTCATGAGGGCTCTGCCCTAAATCTATTGTTTGGATCAGTACCCTTGTAAAAGAGACCCCAAAAAGAAGAAACACAGTGAAAACACATCCACTTATAAAGAAGCAGCCCTTCACTAGACACACTAGACACTAAACCTGCTGGCATGGTTGATTTTGGACTTTACAGTCACCAAAACTGTGAGAAATAAATTTCTGCTGCTTATAAGCCACTCAAGTCATGGTATTTTGTTGTAGCAGACTGAATGAATGAAGACAGAAAATTGGTACTGGCAGTTGGGGCTGCTGAAACAAATATCCGATGTGGAAGCAGCTTTGGAGCTGGGTAATGGGTAAAGGCAGGAGTTTTGAGTTGTATACTAGAAAAAGCCTATATTGCCATAAATGGACTGCTAAAGGTAATTATAGGAAGGCTTCAGAAGGAGAGGGAAGCTGTATAAAAAGCTATAGTCTTCTTAGAAAATACCCAGGTGGCCATGAGAAGAATATTGGCAGAAATATGGATGGCAAATGTCATTCTGATGAGCTTTCAGATGGAAATGAGGAACATGTTATTGGACAATGGAGGAAAGGCCATCCTTGTTATAAAGTGGCAAAGAACTTGTCTGAGTTGTGTTTGTGTCCACTGTTTTGTAGAAAGCAGAACTGAAATTGGATATTTGGCTAAGGAAATACCTAGGCAAAATGTTGAAAGAGCAGCTTGGTTCTTCTTGGCTGCTTATAGTAAAATACAAGATGAGAAATAACTTAAAGATGAAATTGTTGCTCAAAAGAGAAGTAGAACTTTAAAATTTGGAAAATTCTCGGCCTATCCGTATTGTAAAAAATGAGAGCACTTGGCTCAAGAGAGAACACAAAGGGTGTAGCCAAATTTGATTAGGAGATTACTATGGACCAGTCTTCTCAATAGAAACTAGGAGCTATTCATCAAGATAATGGGGAGATTAGTCAGTTATCTAAACAGGGGCCAGGATCTATAGTCCAAGACAACAGAAGAATGACCCCAAAGCCAAATTGGAGATCTAGGCTGCCTCTCTCATCATGAGTCCAGAGTACAAAAGCCTGAGGGGAAGAAAGATTTCAAAGGAAGGGCTGCCACCTCCCTGTGCTTCCTTACATACAGACTTCACTTCCGATAATTCATTACCATGCATCTCCACCATCCCAGGAACAGCTCTGTAAGATCCTAGTTTGTGTGTACTACACCCAGCAAAGCTGTGGGGTCATGGCTGCCTCCATCTAGATTTCACAGGATGCCTCAGAGGGTGGGACAAGACCCAGGCAGAAAGCCACCACAGGGGTGGGGCCACAACAGAGAATCCCCACTAGGGCAATGCCCAGTTGAAGCTATGGATGTGGGGTCACCCCTGCAATCCCAGACCAGTAGAATGACCAGGTATGCAATTCCAGTCTGGGGGAACTACAAGTGTAAGATTGGAGCACAGAGCTGCTGCAGGACACAGTTGCCCAAATCCATGGGGGCATAGCCTCCACCCCAGTGTGTCCATAAGGTGTCACCCCACCCCAGTGAGCGTGGAGGGCAAAGCAAAGAAAATTATCCTCAATCATTAAGTTTTGGACTTGCTAGAGATCTGTCACTCCTTTATTCTTTTCTTTTTCTCCCTTTTGGAACAGGAATGTCTAGCCTGTGCCTGTCTCACTATTTATTTTGAAACCACATAATATGTTTGGGTTCTCAGGCTCACAGCTGGAGAACAAATTGACTAAAGATGAATCAGACATATCTTAAGTCTCACCCTATCTGATTTAGATGATATTTAGATGAGACTTTAGACGTCAAACTTTTAAGTTGGTGGTATAACAAGTTAAGAATTTGGGGGCTATTAGGATGGAATGAATGAATTTTGTATGTGAGAAGGACATGAATTTTGAGGGTCAGGGGTGAAATGTTATGGTCTAAATGTCTGCCCCACCCCCCAATTCATATGTTAAAATGCTAACCCCCTTCAGTCTAAATAGAGGCAGTAATGCCCCTACAGGTATTAGGAGATGGGACTTTTGGGAGGTGATTAGGTCATGAGGAATAAGCCCTCATGAATGGGATTAGTGCCCTTATTATAAAAGAGATACCAGAGAGGTCTTGCCCCTTCCACTATATAAGAACATAGCAAGAAACTAAAAACTAGCACTCAAAGTGGGCATTCACCAGACAACAAATCTGCTGACACTTCGATCTTGGACTTCTCAGCCTCCAGAACGGTGAGAAATAATTTCTGTTGTTTATAAGCCACTCAATCTTCAGTATTTTGTTATAGCAGCCTGAATGGACCAAGGCAGACAGGGCCTGATAGTTGGAGTCTTACCACTGAGGAGAAGGACAAGACCAATAAATAATACGGGGTGATCTAGGTATATTAGAATACTCCATTTTAAAGTTGTACATACACATACACATACACAAAAGTGTGTAAAATGATCTCAGCTATGACAACCACTCGTGTGTATAAAATACTTCTTTCAAAATTATTTCAGTTGGTACCCTTACCTCATCTGCAACTTTCCATATTTCTTGATCACTCCACTGTTCATAGGGATCCAAGTTTTTTCTAAATGTTCCAGAAAAGATAAACACTTTCTATAGCAATAAAGAAAAGAAGAAAGCATAAATAACCTAAACATATTTTTATTTTTCTCTTATTGTATTGTAAAATATTTTAAGGCTTTTCTTTCAAGACTGGGCAACTTGATGAGACCTCACCTATACAATAAATTAAAAAATTAGCCAGGTATGGCAGCACACACCTGTAGTTACAGCTACTTGGAAGGCTGAGGTAGAAAGATCACCTGAGCCCAGCAAGTCATGGCCGTGAGCATGCCACTGCACTCCAACCTGGGTGATAGAGTGAGACTCCTGCTCAAAAAAAAGAAAAAATCATAAAAATGGGGCTCTGAGCCGGGCATGGTGGCCTCCCAAAGTGTCATCCCAGCACTTTGGGAGGTGGAGGCATAAAAACAACAAGCACCCATGTACTTACCATCTAGATATTAATTTTATCATGGTTGATCTGTATCATTTTAAAAAAAAAAAATCATAGCAACATTTGAAAACACTTGTAAACATTTTACTAAGCCTAATATCTTTAGAATAAAGACATTGAGATAATTGTAAACTGTGGGAAATTAAAAATTTTTATTCCTAGTAACATTTCTTATTATAAGCAAATACAGTATAAAATAAAAAAGTTAATAAACAGTTTGTAAATTATAATTTTTGGAATAATTTACCATTTCATATTTTTCTTGATAAACTCAGATTCCTAAGGGATTCTGAAATTGCATTAATTTATACTTATTAAGATACACATGCTCATCTCATCTATAGACCAAGGCATATATCTACTTATATGACCAGACAGGCACAGGAGAACCACAACTTAGAAATCAGTGAAAGAGCAGAAATCAAATATTTTTTTAAACTGAGTGCATGTTACAGAAGGGAAGCAGAAGTGACTAATTCTGGTGAGGTAAGAAAATGATCATCTAATTCTCTGCATGGAGCATTGCACAGCTATCACCCTGAGACACTCTACTTGCCATACCAATGTCTATTTATACTACCTATATGATTAAAAATTATCTTAAAATAAAATCACTGTCTTTTTGGGAAATGCTGATACAATAATAATAATAATAATAATAATTTAGTTATTGCTTTGTACATGGGGTAAACTGAAAAAAATACTTTTGGTGTTAACGTTTGGAATAATTTTTTTTGCCTTTGGTTAATAACATCTATTAAGGGGAATTAAGAACTAAATTTCTTGAAACTGTAGTTTTCACAAACTGCCTTAGACAGAGAGAATGCTCAGTGCCTTTCTGTTCTCCAAGTAACACACAAGGTAAGTTGGCTCCAGATTAATGGTATCTGTGCCTCTCATGCCTAAGAGTATCCTCACCAACAGAGCCAAGTTCAAGGAGGGTCATATTAGAGACCTCTTTCCCCAGGGCATAATTTATTGTTTAGAGACCAAAGTTGTTGCCAAAAGTCTCAGGAACTCTCTGGAGAGGGTTCAGAACCCTTATGCTGATATTTCTCAACCTGCATAAAAACTGCCTTCCTGAAGAGCACCTACATTGCTTTACAGAAGAGGATATAAGAGATGAGTATACAACTGGGAGCAGAAAATATGTGATGGATCTATTCGTGCATTCACCTCCAAGCTTCTAAGTATATGAAAGCAATGTCCAAATAAGCTAAAGAGAGCAGACAAAGGGCATTATTAGGGAACTCTGACAAACTAAAAAGAATCAAACATGAAGTGGCTCTAATAACTTGAATCAATTCACTATTTAAGCAATTGGGTTTATTTAGTACCTAAAGTTCAAAGGCTTGACAATAGAATATTGTCATTGACTGTTTTTTAAAACATATTTTTCTTTTTTATATAGTGGTTCTTTATGTAAAAAGTTTCCAGCATTATTGAGAAGGACAGGAAATAACTGTAAGTGTTAACTAAGTATTAGACAATATATTATATGCTACAGAAAAGTGATGTCCACCAAGAGGCTTAGACACAGAGCTCCCACTTATGGTAGGCTTAACATGCACCATGCCCTGGGTCAAGCTCATTACATGAGTCATTTATTTCTATCTTCATATCAACCTAATGAGAAACATCCTATTATTTCACATGAAGAAATGGCAGCTTGGAGAAGAAGCTTAAGTGACTTGCTCAAGGTCATTTAGCTAATAGATAGCTGGAACTAGAATTCAAACCCAAGGGTGTTTGTCTCCAAACCTGTGCTCCTCACTATCACAGCAAAATGGCTCAAGTTGCTTATAAGCCAGTTTCTCCCCCTATTTGGAGTTCAGGAGAGACTAAAGGTTGAAGAGGGCAGTCTGACAATCTAATTCCCTGTATGGAGCATTGCAAAAAGAGGTCACTGGTGCTCTGCAGCACATTCTTTTTTTTTTGGTGTTTTTTGTTTTTTTTTTTTTTGAGTTGGAGTCTCACTCTTGTCGCCCAGACTGGAGTGCAGTGGCCGCTCCCAGCCACTGCAGCCTCGACCTGCTGGGCTCTGGAGATCCTTCCGCCTCAGCCTTCCAAGTAGCTGGAACTACAGGCGTGTACTACCACTCCCGGCAAAATTTTTTTTTTATTTATTGTAGAGATGAGGTCTCACCAAGTTGCCCAGCCAGGTCTCGAACCCGCGGGCTCAGGCAATCCACTCAGCCTCCCAAGGCACGGGATTACAGGCTGAGCCACCAAGCCCGGCTAGTACATTCTTTATTTAAACACTGTTATCCATTCCTCTAGCCACAGGCTCAGTTCCTGGAAAGAATAGCTTCTTCTTTGTATGCAGGACCTCTTTGTAACTTTCAATAGACTTACACATCTAATGGAAGCATACAAGTAGAAATGTTTACTTTGGACAAATGAAATAATGATAAAATAATAATTTATCCTGAAAGACTCTGGGTGGAGAACAAAGATATTATAGCGTAAATACAAAGTTATGAAAGGAAGCGTGGCTTGCAAAGATGCCATAGTAAAGCAGTTCTGGCCTGGAAGGTATGTCCACAAATAGCAACCCAGCCTCTTTGCTCCTCTGTGTTCTATAGAATGGGGAAATACCATCTCTCTTTTCTTTTTTTTTTCTTTTTTTTTAATTTTATTTTATTTTATTATGTTATTGTGGGGTACAGTTAGGGGTTAGGCATACAAAAATATTTCGTTCAGGTACCCTTGTTGATAAGAGGTGTCTCCCCATCCTCAGATAGATACCCACCACCATTAATCTTGTCTAAACAAATCTGGAATGGAGTCTCTATCTCTCTTGCTAACCAAGAGTGGGGAAGGAGGGAGCGGGTCTTGATTTGAATGGTTCAAATACAATTCTTACTGACTTTTGGTAGACTTTCTTGAGTAAATGATTCTTCAATTTTTCAGTGCCCTTTGGACAATTGCCAAATACTTGGTAATGGTTGCTAAAAAATAATTTGCACCTGATTTTTTGGGGAGTGGGTTCACAGAGCAATTCCTGCTGTCATGTCAGAAGTCTGTTTCCCACAGTTATTTAAAAATATTTATTACTTTATTGGATTTACTATTTCTTCCTGTAGACATTGTAGCAATTTATATTCTTCCAGAAGTGATTTTAATCCAGCTCTCCAAATTTGTTGACATGAAGATATTTGTAATGTTTTATGTAATGTCTTTTTTATTTCAGTTGTTTAATACAATCTTTACATTTTTCTGTTTTTCATAGATTTTACTGTCCCTCTATCTAAATTTTTAAAAATATTTCATGATTTAGTCCTTCTTTTATTTCTCCTATTCTCTTCCCTTATTTTCTTCCTTGTGTTGAACAATTAACTCATTTATTTTCTTTTTCCTTTTTTGGTAAATATACTTAAGGTTACAAATTTAATTTTTATTACTACCTTAATTGCGTCCCAGAATTTCTGATATGCTTTTTAGTATCATTTTTAAATATTTAGCTTATTTACTGTGATTTTATTTCTAGTCCACTTGTTATTTAGTAATTTTTTTTGTTTAAAAATGTTTGAGGGATTTTAATTGTTGATTTTGATTTTGATTGCTGTGTCAAAGAATGCAGTTTACATAATACTGAATTTTTGGATTTTGTTAACTCTTCATGCTTCTAAAAAATTATCTCTTGCCGGGCTCGGTGGCTCAGCCTGTAATCCCATGCCTTGGGAGGCTGAGGTGAGTGGATTGCCTGAGCCCACGGGTTCAAGACCCGCCTGGGAAATTGGTGAGACCTCATCTCTACAATAAATCAAAAAATTAGCCGGGCGTGGTAGCGCGCACCTATAGTTCCAGCTACTTGGAAGGCTGAGGTGGAAGGATCGCTGGAGCCCGGCAGGTCGAGGCTGCAGTGACCGGGAGCAGCCACTGCACTCTAGTCTGAGCGACAGAGTGAGACTCCAACTGAAAAAAAAAAAAAATTATCTCTTGACTATTCTAATTATTCTTGTTTATGGAACACTAATTATACATATTTCCTAGAAGTTTTTAGTTTATCACTTGTATCTTTTAACTTTTATTTACCAGAATCCTTAAATGTGGTTTAACTTAGGTACTCTTATGCAGTTTACCAAATGTTTCTTCAGGTATGTTATATATGCCTATTAGCTTATCTATTCACTTCAATTATTTTGTTTTTAACTTTGGTGTTTTTTTTTTCCTGAAATAGGACTATATTTTATTACTCTAATATATTAGATATTACTTTTTACAGTTTCCACATGTTCTTGGGTGATAGCCACCTGTCTTTGTTTTTTAATTTCTTATCCTTGATTTGTCTGTTTCTTTTACATTTTAAGGATTTATGTTTTTAAATGTTTTTATTAAATTTTAATAATGCACATATGCTTCTTGTTTTATTGGTCTTTTATTTGTATAGCAGGTGGAGAATACTATATCACTTTAATTTGCATTTTCCTTAATATTGTTATCTTTGAGTACCTATTTATGTATGTTTATTTTCCCTTGTGAGACTTTCTGTTTGCCTATTTATCTACTTTCTTTTTCTGTGTGTTCTTGGCAATTTCTAATAGCATCTTGAATATTCTATATCAGTGGTTGTCAAATTATGATCTGTGACTTCATGGGAGTCCCTGAGACTAAGTTCCTTGAAACACTCTGGTCATATCTGAAAATATGACATTCCAACCAAAGCCTTCATAATATAACCTATGTTTTCAATTTTCAATTGTGTCCTGCTACAAAAGAAACCAGATTCTTATTGGGTGTATGTTGCCATAAAATAAAAATGTTCATGAAATTTCCAAATTCTAAAGAAATCAGAGAGAAAAGGTAAGTGTTTCAATTTTAGTCACAAAAGCATATTTTACCCAAATGCTGTAAGCTATAAGTAGCTTTTAAAAAGTTTTATTGACTCTGAAAAACAAAACATAAAAATAATCAGTAACGTTTCAAACAAAAAAAGTCATAAAAAATTATTTTAGTCCTGCATTAGTTCACTCTCTTAATTCTTAGTCTGCTTGATGTTAGGTTATCAATTTTATGAGTCCAGTGTTTTAAATTGTAGCTTTTAATATTCATACCTAGTTTAACTGTATGATCTCCAGGTTATCAGAAATCTGTATTGAAGATTACTTGTTGTAGTCTGTTCCATGAATCTCCTTGAAGACACAACACTTTAGGATTTGCTGAGTTTTTAAAGCAACAGAATAAAGTAATAACAGACCCAGAGTGTAAGAAGCTAGTCACTAGGCACCCTTTACTTGAAGGCAGTCAGGTGTTCAATGCCTCAGATGGGTAAAACAGTTTTATCAAGAAGGGAAAGATTTCTATCTGTGTAGGAAAATGTTTACCAGCCAAGGGCCAATCCTTCAAGCAGCCTCAGACCTGCTGTGTTCTCTTTTATGCACATAAGCAGATCTTAAATTATTGCATGTACTTGTGTGTACTTCTACTGAAGATACCAAAGAGGTTGCTTTAGATTCAGTTTTTGACAACGTCTGGCAGATATATTGGCTTATATTCACACTTCTTTCTGTCTCTGGCAAGAGCTGGATATGGGAAAGATTTCTGGAGAAAAAAAATAGCTTCATTTTAGTCCATAAATCAGGACACACTTGCTCTGTACTTAATCATACTGTGACTTGCTTCACAGTTTCCAGTTCTGACCCTGCAGATTCAGTTATTCTATGCAATATTTGTATATATTATATATCTTTAACATTATAAATCATGATATGTGTATATATACATGATAAATATATACATTTATTTATTAGTTACATTGATGAATCAGTAAAAGCATGACAGACTTATAGGATTTGCATCTAGGCATGACACTTATTTTCAGTACTCTTGTTCACTATTTGATAGACTTTTTGGTTATGGTGACACAAGTATTTTTTCAGCTTACAAACGTTATTTCTGTATGTCTCTTGATTAACTTATTTTATGTCCACTGTTCTTTCCTTCTGGAACTCTTCTTTTGATATTGGGTCTCTGGGGTTTTTCTTCCTTATCTTATTTTTGCTCTCATAGTTTTTGTTCTATGCTATATAAGAATTCTGTTATTTGGTCTATATAATTATATTTTAGCTCTGTTTTTATTATTTCAGCTAATTTTTTTACATTTGCATTTATTTTTTAACTTTTTAAGCATCATTTTCCTGCTTACCAGTCATTCCTCCTCTGCAACAGCTTTATAATAGTTTTATGGATCTATTTTTAATTTTTACTATTTATAATTTTTAAAGCTTTTTAATGCTTATTACATTTAATTCATTGTAGGTCCTTTTCTATTGCTTTCTCCTTTTCTTCACTAATAACCTTGGATTTCCCCCAAAAATGGGATGGGAGATCCTGTGCTTTTCATTCCTGCTCGCAAATGAAACTAATAGAGCTTTTCTCAGTAATTAGAAGCTGTCTGCTTTCTACCTTGAATGCAAAGGTTGGCAGTAGTTAAGTATTTGTACCTAATTTTAGCTTAAATGAGTAGATAGGAAAGTGAACAATGGCTGAGTTCACTTCTGTGTGAGTGGGGAGAGGCAGGGAGGCCCCTCTTGAATGACAGAAGTAGCAGCAGAGATCCCTGTTTTAGAAGGCTAACTTTTCAGATTTTGGGTATTGTAATGATTTCTTTTGTTTTTATGTTTCTTGTGTCATTTCAGTAAACTTTGGGGATGGGCAAAAATTAAAAAAAAAAAATACATGTTCTCAGTTCCAGATGTTGGGCTCAATAAAACTAATTGTAGATCTATTAGAAACATACCTTTTTGACTTTTATTGGTAATTATATGACTTATTTTTTCTAAGATGTCTATCTAAACTTAGAAAAGTATTAAACCTGAATTTGAACAGTATCATGGAAATGGTTAAGAACACAGGCTCTGGGACCAGTCTCTCTAGGTTAGAATCTTAGTTTTGATAGCATAGACATTGGACATGTGACCTCTGCCTCTCTCAGTTTCTTCATGATGATTATAAAAGTAATACCAGTCTTAAATGGCGTGAAGAGATTTAAATGAGTCACTGTTTATAAAGTACCTATCATAGTATTTGGCACTTTGTAACTGCTAGATAATTTGTGAGATAGAAATAAATGTAGATCTATATAAAAACATGCACCAAGAATATGACCTAAATAATTATTTCTTTTAAATAGTTGCAGTATATAGCTGAATTTCCTAAATAATCCTTTTTGTGTCTTTCTCTGTTTAACTTTTTACAGCTTACCGTGAGCCCCATTATTACTACCAGTTCACAGCTCGTTATCACGCAGCTCCCTGCAATAGTATCTACAATATTTCTTTTGAGAAGAAGCTTCTTCAGATTTTAAGCAAAATGGTTCTTGGCCTTTCATGTGAAATTTCCTTACTTAAGTCTGAATGCCATCGTATTAAAATGCAGAGAGCTGGTTTGCAAAATGAACTGTTTTTTACATTTTCAGGTAAGTATATACATTTCTTTAAAGTAAAACAAATTGAGAACACATAACTAGTTTTAACATATGTTGTGAATTACCAGCAGCATTTTTAGAATATAAATCCAAATATTTTATGTTATATACTTTGACTTAGTCTAATAGCCCCCAAAATAAAATTCTCTTGATTCATGTACTTAATGAAAAGTTTGCTGTCTCAAATAACTTACACCTTGCTGTGATAATTTACCATAAGGAGAATGTGCTTTTCTTAGTAATGCAGAGTGGAGATCCAATATATTCTGGAAAACAAATAATTGAGCTAGATATCTAATGAGTTTCTATTTATAAATGGTTTATTTATGAATGAGTACTTAGGAATAGTTATCTGTGTGTTTTTATGTGGTCTCAGTAGGGCACCCCTTCCTTTTTTACCTTAAATACTATTGCCTGCTACTTTTCTTTCTTCCTCTTTTTTCCTCGATTCTTCTGTTGTCAGTGTTTGATTGTACTTACCCATTTCCCTGACTTTCCTTCTCTTTCGTTTGGCCATCTAGGATTGCCAAATCCAAAAATTGAGAGGCCTTAAGCTTTAAGGGAAAGAAGACAAGAGTTCAATCTCATTTTCACTGTCTTGTATCTTCCTTACTATTTTTCTTTTCTTAAAAAAAAAAAAAAAACGTAGAATTTTTCTCTGGCCTGTGAGATGAATTACCAGACAGAAACTCTGTCTTTAGCTTTTTGAGGACACATTATTAGCATTCATAGGAGTTATAGGGTCTTTGTTCCCTGGCTTGTTTAATAGGTGGATGAGTCCTTAGGAAACCTGAGTATACTTGAACCCATAAAAGAAAAAAGATGCCTTCTATAGAAATTAAGCATTGTGGTTATGATTTGAATTTTCTAGTGACTAATGTAGCTGAACATCTTTTCATGTATTTATTTGTCATTTGTATAATTTTATATCTTTTCTGGATAAATGATTATTAAAGTCCCTTGCTCATTTTTAAATTGGGTTATATGTCTTTTGGTGTTGAGTTGTTGAGAGTTCTTTTTATATTCTGGATACTAGAGTCTTATTAATACATGAGATGCAAATATATTCTTCTGTTTTGTAGGTTGTTGTCTCACTTTCTTAATAGTGTTCTTTTCTGTATTATTAATTTTTACAAAGTCCCGTAATCTGTTCTTTTGTTCTTATTTCTTGTGCTTTTGGTATTGTTCTAAGAATTTATTTCCAATCTGTGGTCATCAAGATATACCCTTTTTGTTGGTTTAGCTTTTATATTTAGGTCTAAGCTCTATTTTGAGCTAATTTTTTTATAGTATAAGGTGTGGGTCCAACCGCATACTTTTGCTTGCCGTTTGTTAAAGAGACTTTAATGGTTACATTTGTAACCATTTGTTAAAGCGACCATTCTTTCCTCATTGAATGATCTTTAGCCAATTAGCCATAAGTATCTCTGGATTCTCAGTTTTATTCCATTGTTCTATATATCTATCTATTCCTATGTCAGTATCATATCATTTTGATGACTGTAGCTTTGCAGTATGATTTGAAATCAGAAAGTGAGAGTCCTTCAGTTTTCTTCTTCCCATGTTGTCTTGGTAATGTAAGGTTGATTGCATTTCCATATGATTTTTAGTGTTTGCTTTTCCATTTCTGCCAAAAAACACCATTGAAGTTTTTTGGTTTTTTTTTTTTTTGGAGTCGGAGTCTCACTCTGTTGCCCAGTCTGGAGGGCAGTGGCACACTCACGACTGCTGCAGCCCCACTGCAGTTTTGATAGGGATTTCACTGAATCTTTATATAGCTTTGGATATCATTACCACCTTAACAATATTTAGTCTTCTAATCCATGAACACAAGACAGATCTCTATTTAGGATTTCTTGAATCTCTTTCATAGCATTTTATATAATTTTAAGTATATAAGTCTTGTACCTCTTGTCGAATATATTTCTACCTCTTGTCAAATATATTTCTAAGTATTCTTTCTGATGCTGTTGTAAGTATAATTTGCTTAATTTCCTCTGCACATTGTTTATTGCTAGCATAGGGAAACACACTGAGTTTTTAAATATATTCTGCATCTTGGTTGAATTCATTTATTAGCGCTAATAGTGTTGTTTTGTGAACTCTTTTGTAATTTTTATATAAAAGATCATGTCATCTGTGAATAGCAATATTGTTTTACTTTTTCCTTTCAATCTTGGATAAATTTTGCATTTTTTTCTTGCCAAATTGCTCTTAGTTGAACCTAGTACAATGTTTAGTAGAAACATTGGCAAAATAAAGCATCCTTTTCTTATTCTTGATCTTAGAGAGAAAGCTTTCAGACTTTCACTATGGCATTTGATATTTGCTGTAAAACCTTTTTGCATAAAGGCTCTTTATCAGGTAGAGGAAATCCCTGTAAATTCCTAGTTCACAGAGTACTTTTTTTTTTTTTTTGAGTGGGAGTCTTACTCTGTCCTCAGCCTCAACTTGCTGGGCTCCAGCGATCCTTCCGCCTCAGCCTTCCAAGTAGCTGGAACTACAGGCGCACGCTACCACGCCCGGCTAATTTTTTTAATTTTTATTGTAGAGATGAGGTCTCACCAAGTTGCCCAGGCGGGTCTCGAACCCGCGGGCTCAGGCAATCCTCTCACCTCGGCCTCCCAAAGCGCGGGATTACAGGCTGAGCCACTGAGCCAAGCATGTTGAGTTTTGTCAAATACTTTCATATCAAATTATCATGTTTTTTCACCCATCTTTTTATTAATGTAGCATATTATATTCTTGATTGTCATATGTTAAATGACCTTTTTGTTCCTGGAACATGTCTTACTTGGTCATGTTGTTTAGTCCTTAGTATGCTGCTGGTATTGGTTTGTTATTTTTTTATTGAGAATATTTGCACTCAAAGTGATATCATTGTGTGGCTTTGGTATTGGAGTAATGCTATCTTCATTAAATGAGTTAGAAAGTGTTCCCTCCTCTTCTATTCTTTTTTAAGAAATTGAGGTGGATTTTATTTAATTCTTCTTTAACAATGGAAGCTATTGGGTTCTAATCTTTTTTGTTGTTGGGACATTGTTGACTACTGAGTCAAACTCCTTATGTAATTATAGATTTGTTCATGTTTTCTGTTTCTTCTTTAGTCACTTTTGGTACTTTATGTATTTATAGCAATTTGTCCGTTTTAGTTAGGTTGTCTAATATGTTGGCCTACAGTTGTTTATTGCATAAAACAACTTATAATCCTTTTTACTTCTGAAAGGTAAATAGCAATGTCCTTACTTTGACATCTGTTTTTTTCTCTTGGTCTGTCTTTGTAAATGTCAATTTTATTGCCTTTTTTTCCCCCAAAGAACCAACTTTTGTTTTCCTTGATTCTTTTATTGTTTCTACTTTACTCTATTTAGTTTATATATTTTCTACTCTTTATTATTTCCTTCTTTTTGCTAGTTCTGGGTTTAATTCATTCTTCTTTTTCTAGTTTCTTAAGGTGTGAAGTTAAGTAATTGATTCAAGATCTTTTTTCTTTTTTAATATAGGTGTTTAAACCTATACATTTTCTTCTGAGTACTGCTTTAACAGCAATCCATAATTTTTGGCATGTTGTATTTTCATTTTCATTAATCTCTAGGTATTTTATAATTTCGTTTGTGATTTTTTTTGCCTGTTGATTTTTTAAGATTATGTTGTCTAATTTTCATATATTTATAAACATTATTTTTTCCTTTTATTATGGATTTCTAGTTTAATTTTCTTGTGGTCATAGACCACCATGCAAAAGACCACCAGGATGGTTATATAGTAGAAAGAAAGCTTTATTGGTCGTATCTATCTGTAAACCTGGGAGACATAGTCTTAGACATGGATTGAAGGTGTTCTCTCTTCAAAGAGGGAAATGGCTGGTTGGGTTTTATGTCTCAGGGTTCGTATTAGGTAACAGAGTCATAATTATTCAGTGTATTTGGAGAAAAAGCTATACAGATTTATGAAGGGGTTTGAGTGCATGCACAATGGGTAAACTATATGTAACATTCATCTCCTGTTCACTTTGAGATGGGCTTTAGCATTAATGTTTTAGGATTTGCCTGTTTATATCAAAAGGTGAACTGTAAGACACAAAGACAGTTTGTGTGCAGTCTTTATAAGCTGGTTGAAACTGGCTTATGGTTTACAGTTGCTTACCAGAAAAGAGTGTTTGTAAGGTGAGTCCTCTCTTCAGTCAGAGTTTTAGTGGTCTGGGTTGTACATCAGAGTTAGGAAGGGTCTGACACTTTGCCTGATAGCTCCTGCTTTTAGGGAGTTTAGCAAGGATGTGATTATTCTTGTAGCCACAGAAATTTAGGAGGTTGCCATGCCAACTGAGCCCTGAACCCTTGACCTATAGATAACTTTTGTTTCCTTAACCTTAGAGTCCATTTTAGCTGATAAAGAGATATCTATTTTGGTCTCTCAGGTCACAGAAGACATTTTATACAATTTTTATCTTTTTATACCTATTGAGACTTCTTGTGGCCATACATGTGATCTCTCCTGAGAAATGTTTCATGTACGCTTGAGAAGTATGTGTATTCTCCTATTACTGGATGGAGTGTTCTGTGTATACCTTATAGGTCTATTGATGTTCAAGTATTCTATTTCCTTATTGATCTACCTAGTTTTTATATTAACAGTTGGAAGTAGAGTATGGATGTCTTCAACTATTATTTTCTATTTTTTTCTTCAGTTCTGTTAATTTTTACTTCAGGTTTTGGAGCCCTGTTGTTAGAGGCATGTATGCTTATAAATGTTATATCTTTTTTAGTGGATTGGCCCTGTTATCAAAATATAATGCGTTTCTTTGTTTCTTATAACAATTTTTGACTTAAAGTCTATTTCCTCTGATAATTGTATAGAGTGTTCATATTTTCTGTTTCTTCTTGAGTTAGTTTTGGTAGTTTGTGTGCTTCTTTATTTCATCTACTTCTGATGACTATTTGCAAGAAATATTTTTTAATCCTCTTACTTTTAACCTATTTTTAATTTTTGCATCTAAAGTGAGTCCTGTATTTTTTTATTCATTATGCTGACCTCTTTATTTTATTTGGAGCCTTTAAATTAAACCATTTACATTTAAAATTATTTCTGACAAGGAAGGACTTACTTTTGTCCTTTTGCTATTTGTTTCCTATTATGTTGTGTGATAATTTTTAATTTAATCGTCTTTATTTTTAGAGCCATTTTTGCTTTACAGAAAATTTGAGCAAAGTACAGACATGCATTTTTACATGCATATTTGTATATAATAAGTCATCACCAAATTTAAAGTCTTTTAGATTTTCTTCTGTTAACAGTTTTATAGATTTTCATTTTACATTGTTGTCTTTGATTCATTGGGATTTAATTTTGGTGAAGGTTATAATAAGGTCTATATCTAGACCATTTGCATGTAGTTATACAGTTGTTTCAGAATCATTTTTGAAAAGACTAACCTTTCTCCATTGAATTTCCTTTTCTCCTTTGTGAATGATCACTTAACATTATTAGTGTGGGTATACTTCTAGACTTTCTATTCCCTCGTTTTCTAGTCTTTCATCAGTCCACACTGTCTTGATTTCTGTAGTTTTATAGTAAGCCCTTGAGGCTGGGTAATGTCAGTCCCTTATCTTTGTTCCTTTTAATATTGTGTTGGTTATTCTGTATTTTGTTTTTTGCTTTGTCTTTTTATATAAATTTTAGTATAAGCCGGGCTCGGTGGCTCAGCCTGTAATCCCACGCCTTGGGAGACTGAGGTGAGTGGATTGCCTGAGCCCGCGGGTTCAAGACCCGCCTGGGCAACTTGGTGAGACCTCATCTCTACAATAAATCAAAAATTAGCCGGGTGTGGTAGTGCGCGCCTGTAGCTCCAGCTACTTGGAAGTCTGAGGCGGAAGAATCACAGGAACCCAGCAGGTCGAGGCTGTGGTGGCCGGGAGCGGCCACTGCACTCCAGTTGAGCGACAGAGTGAGACTCCAACTCAAAAAAAAAAAAAAAATTTTTTAGTATCACTTTATATATAAACACAAAATACCTTACTGGCATTTTGATTGTGATTGAGTTGAAACTACACATCAATTTAGTAAGAAGTGACTTATTAACAAGGCTGGGCTCGGTGGCTCAGCCTGTAATCCCAGCACTTTGGGAGGCCGAGGTGAGTGGATTGCCTGAGCCCGCGGGTTTGAGACCTGCCCGAGCAACTTGGCGAGACCTCATCTCTATAACAAATCAAAATTAGCCGGGCGTAGTAGTGCATGCCTATAGTTCCAGCTACTTGGAAGGCTGAGGCAGAAGGATCCCTGGAGCCCAGCAAGTCAATGCTGGGGTGTCCTTGAGTGTGCCACTGTACTGCAGCCTGGGTGACGAAGTGAGACCCCAACTCAAAAAAAGAAAATTGTGAATCTTTCTCTCCATGAACATGGAATATCTTTCCATTTACTTAGACCTTTTGAGTTTTTTAGTCTGAGTTTTGCAGTTTTCCTTATATAGTTATTGTGCCTATTTTGTTATGTATTTTATTTTTTGTTAATGTAATGCTATTACATTTTAAATTTCATTATTCTAAGCAAAGTAATCAAATAGCACACATTCTTACTTGTAAGTGGCAGCTAAACACTGGGTGCAGATGGTCATAAAGATGGAAACAACATATATTGGGGATTCCTAAAGGGAGGAAGGACAGGAAGGGAGCAAGGGCTGAAAAATTGCCTGTCAGGTACAATGCTCACTACTTGCTTGATGGTTTCAGTAGTAGTTCAGACTTTACCATCACACAATATAACCATGTTTCAAACCTACACATATACCCTCTGAATCCAAAATAAAGTATGAAATAAATAAGTAAAATGCATTTTTATTTTCAAACTACAATTGTTCATTGTAAGTACATAGGAAAGCAATTGACTTTTTTAATTGTATAAATTTAAGGTGTACAACATAATATTTATATATATATACATATTAAAATAATTACTACAATCAAGCATACTTACATATCCATCATCTCACATAGCTGCCTTTCTTTTTCTTTCCTGTGGTAAGAGTATCTAAAATCTATACTTTTAGTAAATTTCTAGTATATAATACAATGTTAATAACTATAGACCTCCTGTGGCATATTAGATTTCTAGACTTATTTAGCCTACTTGACTACAACATCGTGTACTTCAGTAACATCTCTTCGTTTCCCCTCACTTCTTCCCCATCTTTGATAACTGCCATTCTATGTATTCATTTTTTTAAAGATTCCACAGGTAAGTGAGATTATGCAGTACTTTTTTCTGTGTTTAGGTTATTTCACTTAGCATAAAGTTAGTCCAGGTTCATCCATCTTGTTGCAAATGGAACAATATCCTTTCTTGAGGATGAATAATATTTCATTGTATGTATAGGTGCATGTGTGTGTGTGTGTGTGTGTGTGTGTGTGTGTGGCATTTATTCATTTACATGTATCAATTAATCCATCAATGGACACTTTGATTGTTTC
The DNA here is from genome assembly GCA_963574415.1 of Tarsius wallacei. Lineage (NCBI taxonomy): Eukaryota > Metazoa > Chordata > Mammalia > Primates > Tarsiidae > Tarsius > Tarsius wallacei. The sequence continues at coordinate 84,849 of CAUYQG010015720.1, forward strand.
TGTATCTGGCTATTATGAATGTTGCAGTGAACAGGGGGGTGTGGGAGTAGAGACATCTTTATGAGGTTGTGATTTCATTTCTTCTGGATATACACCCAGAAGGAGGGATTGCTTAGTCATATGGTGGTTTTATTTTTAATTTCTTTAGTAACGTCTATACTGTTTTCCATAATGGTTGTACTAGTCTATGTTCTCACTAACAGTGTTTATAAGGGTTCCGATTTCTTCATACCCTTTATGACACTTACCTCTCATCTTTTTGATAATAGCTATCCTAACAGATGTGAGATGACATCTCATTGTGGTTTCGATTTGCATTCCCCTGATGATTAGTGATAGTGAGCATCTTTTCATACACCTGCTGGCCATTTTTATGTCTTCTTTGGAGAAATGTTCATTTAAGTAATTTGCTCATTTTGTAATTGGGATTGGGTTATTCGTTTCTTTGGCTATTGCTTGTATGAGCTCCTTATATATTTTGACTATTAACCCCATATCAGATGTATAGTTCCAAAATATTTTCACCTGATCCATAAGCTGCCTTTTCATTTTGTTGATTGTTATCTTTTCTGGGTAGGAACTTTTTTTAGTTTGATGTAGTCCCACTTGTTTATTTTCGCTTTTGTTGCCTGTGCTTTTGGTGTCCTACTCAAAATGTCATGGCCAAGACTAATGTCTGGCAGCTTTTTCCCTATGTTTCCTTTTAGAGTTTTACAGTTTCAGGACTTATTATATGTGTTTAATCAATTTGGAGTTTACTTTTGTGTAAGATATAAGATGATCACCCAATTCCATTATTTTGCAAATGGATATCCAGTTTTCCCAACACAATGAAGAGATTATCTTTTCCCATTTTGTCTTTTTGGTGTTGTTCAAAATTAGTTGGGTTTATTTCTGAGATCTGTATTAGGTTTTATTGGTCTTTGTGTCTGGTTTTCTGCCTGTACCTTACTGTTTTGATTCCTATAACTTTGTAGAGTTATTTGAAATCAGACAGTGTGATGCCTCCAGTGTTGTTTTTCTTTCTCATGGTGTCATACAAATGTTATACTTTGTTTACTAACCTTGAATCTTTCAATCTTGTTATAATTGATTATTTGTTTCAATTTTTTGTTGATTTCTTGGGATTTGCTACACATTCATTTCATCTGTGAACAGAGTTTTATTTTTTTCCTTTCCAGTATTTATGCCATTTTTTTTTGTTTTGTTTTGTTGAATTAGCTCAGACTTCTAGTATGATGTAGAATAGGAATGGTGATCTATTGAATCTTTGCCTTGTTCCTGATCATAGGGAAAAAGCATCTAGTTTTTCACCATTTAGTATAATGGTAGCTGTAGATGTTTTGTAGATATTATTTATCAGTTTGAAAAAATTTTTCTCTATTCCTAGTTTTCTGAGAGTTTTTATTAAGATAGGAATTGGATTTTTTTCAACGCTTTTTCTGCATCTATTGATATGACCATATGCATGTTCTTCCTTATTCTGTCAGTATGCTTTGATTTTTACATGTTGAACCAACTTTACATACCTGAGGTGACTCCCACTTGGTCAATGCATGTAATTCTTTAAATACATTGTTGGATTTGTTTACTACTATTTTGCTAAAGATTTTTGCATCTTTATTTATTAGAGATATTGGTTAGTAGTTTTTCTCCCATAACATTTTTATCTGGTTTTGGTATTGGGGTAATTCTGTCTTCATAAAAAGAATTAGGAAATGTTCTCTTTGCTTCTCTTTTGTGTAACATATTATAGGAAGTGGTATACTTTCTTCATTATGTTTTTAGTAGAATTCACAATTGAAACCATCTATACCTGGTGCTATCTATTTTGGGAGGTTATTCATTACATATTCAATTTCTTTAATTGACATATACACATGTCTATTTATATATAGACATATACCTATTTAGTTCTCCTTGTGTGAGTTTTGGTAGATTGTATCTTTCAAGGAATTTGTTCATTTCATGAAGATTTTCAAATGTGTGGTTACAGAATTTTAAAAAGTATTCCATTATTAACCTTCTAGTGTCAGTGAGATCAGAAGTGACATCCTGCTTTCATTTCTGATATTAACAATTTGTCTATTTTTATAGAGATTTATCAGTTGATCTTTTCAGAGAACTAGGTTTTGTTCTGATTGATTTTCTGTTTTTATTTTACTTTTTTCTTCACTAATATTTATACAGTTATGACAGACTGCATATATGTTGGTGATCCCATAAGATTATAATAATGTATGTTTACTGTTCATTTTCTATGTTTAGATATGTTTATGTGCACAAATATTTACAGTCATGTTATAGTGGCTTACACTATTCAGTAATATGCTGTGCATATTTATAGCAATATTCTCTACCATATACCCTAGGTGTACAATAGGCTATACCATCTAGGTTTGTTTGAGTACATTCTGTTATATTTGCACAGTGACATAATTGCCTGACAACTCATTTCTCAGAATATAGTCTTGCCATTAAGTGACATATGATTGTATGTCTTTGCATTGCTTTCTTGGAATTGAATTTTCTCCTTATTTTTTAGTTAAACTAAAAATGTCTAGAAGCTTCAACTATTGACTTTTTATACTTTTTTATATGTGTATTCAATGCTATAAATTTATCTGTAGTCACTGCTTTCACTGCATGCCACAAATTTTGATAAAGTTGTATTTTCCCTTTTATTCAGTTTGAAATATTTTTAAAAATTTCTCTTGAGATGTTTTTGACTCATGTATTGTGTATTATGTGTTGTTTAATATCCAAGTATTTGGACTTTCCAGCTATTTAAAGCCTAATTCTCTTGTAATCTGAGAGCATACATTGTGTAATTTTTATTCTTTGAAATTTGTTAAAGTATATTTTTATGGCCTTGTGGTCTCTCTTCTGATTGCTTTGTGTGAGCTTGAGAAGGTGTATTTTGCTGTTGTTGGATAATATATTATCTGAATGCTGGCAGGATACAGTTGATTGATGGTGCTCTTCATGTCATCTGTGTCCTTTCTTATTCTTTCTTTTCTGTCACTTTGTGTCTTACATCTTGTTTTGTGTCATTAGGCATATACACATTAGGGATTGTTATGTCTTGGAAAATAATTGCCCTTTTATTTACTCTTTTAATATTATATAATGCCCAGATTAGGACCAGATAATTTTGCTTGCTCTGACATCTGTTTTATCTTAAATTAATATTGCTACTTCAACTTTCTTTCATTTATGTTAGCATGTCATAGTTTTCTTTGTCTCTTTACTTGTGATCTATGTATGTCTTTATATTTAAAGTGATTTTATTTAGGCAAGATATAATTGGGTATTTTTAAAAAACTACTTGGACTATCCCTTTTGTTTTAATTGGTATATTTAAGCCAATTGATGTTATGTATTATTTATTTATTTGTTTAAAAGATGTGGGGTGCAATTCAGGATTCGGTATACAAGTGGCCTCATACCAGAAAAGTTTGGGCCTCCCTTTTGCTCCGTCTTTACCTGGTTTGAGATCAGGTACTCTTATTAATGTTATGTGGCCCAACTCCCTCCCCTGGCAATTTCCAGCTACTGCCAATTTCTTTCTTACTGTATTATGGTAAATGTTTAGGGTCCATTTATGAGTGAAAACATGTGGTACTCAGTTCTTTGTTTTTGTGATAAATCACTGAGTATTATAGACTCTAAATACATCCAAGTTGCTGTGAAGTCCAGAATCTTGTTCTTCCTTATGACTGTGTAATATTCCATTTTGTATATGTATCACATTTTTTTTTTTTTATTTTTTGGAGTCTCACTCTGTTGTCTAGACTGGAGTGCAGTGGCCGCTCCTGGCCACTGCAGCCTCGACCTGCTGGGCTCTGGAGATCCTTCCGCCTCAGCCTTCCAAGTAGCTGGAACTACAGGTGCGCACTACTATGCCTTGCTAATTTTTGATTTGTTATAGAGATGAGGTCTCGCCAAGTTGCTCAGGCGGGTCTCGAACCCGCGGGCTCAGGCAATCCACTCACCTCGGCCTCCCAAAGTGCTAGGATTACAGGCTGAGCCACCAAGCCTGGCCACATTTTTTTTATCCGGTCCAGTTTCGATGGACAGCATGGTTGGTTCCATGTTTTTGCAATTGTAAATAGTGCTGCAATAAACATGTGTGTGCAGGTATCTATTTTTGTAAAGTGATTTAACTTTCTCTGGGTATATTCCAAGAAGGGGGATTGCTGGGTCATATGGAAGGTAAATTTCTGATTCTTTTAGGAATCACCAAACTTTTTTGCATAAAGGTTGAACTAGTTTGCATACCCACCAACAATGTAGAAGTATTCACTTTTCTTTGCATCCTTGCAGCATATGTTGTTTTTTGTGTTATTGATGATGACCATACTTACTGGTGTTAGGTAGTATCTCAGTGTGGTATTGATTTGCATTTCTCTAATGATTAGTGCGGCTGAGCATTATTTCACGCATCTGTTGGCTGCTTGTATGCCTTCTTTTGAGAAGTGTTTGTTCAGGTCTTGGCCCACTTTTTAATGGGGCTATTTGTTTTTTCCCTTTCAGCATGTTTGAGTTCCTTGTAGTTCCTGGATGTTACGCCTTTGTAAGATATGCAATTGGGAAAAGTTTTTTTCTCACTCTTTGGGCCATCTTCCTGCTTTCTTGATGGTTTCATTTGGTTTGCAGAAGCTTTTCAGTTTGAGGAGGTCCCACTTAACAATCTTATCTCTTATGACATGGCTTTTGGGGTTCTGTTAAGAAATTGGTTGCCTATTCTGATTTCTGTAAGGGTGTCTGCTGCATTTTCTAAGATTCTTAAAGTTTGAGGTTTTATACTTAGGTCTTTGATTCATTTAGAGTTGATTTTTGTGTATGGTGATTGGTAGGGGTCCTGTTTTATTCTTCTGCATGTGATCAGCCAGTTTTTGCAGTACCATTTACTGAATAGGTTATCCTCTCCCCAGTGGTTGTTGTTGGAGGCCTTGTTGAAGATGAGTTGGTTGAGAAATTGAGGTTTTGCTTCCAGAATCTCTGTCCTGTTCCATTGTTCTTTGTGCCTGTTCTTGTACCAATACCAGGTTGTTTTGATTATTGTGGCCTTATGATAAAGTTTAAAGTCAGGACGTGTGATCCCTCCACTTCTTTTGCTAGGGATTGTTTTGGCTATTCCTGATCGTTTATGTTTCCATATGAATTTCTGTATTGTTGTTTCCAGGTCTGAGAAGAATGACATTGGTAATTTAATGGATAGAGCATTGAATCTGTAGATTGCCTTTGGTAGGATGGACATCTTAACAAGGTTGATTTTTCCAATCTGTGAGCATGGAATATTTTTCTATTTGTTTAGGTCATCTTTGACATCTTTGAGCAGTGTTTTGCAATTTTCATTGTAGAGATCTTTCACTTCTCTAGTTAGGAATTTGCTGAGGAGTTTCCTTTTTTTTGACTACCTGTTTGTTGTTGGTGTATAAGAATGTGACTGCCTTTTGCATGTTTATTTTGTACCCTGACACTTTTCTACAGTCATTGATCAGTGCCAAGGAGGTTTTTGACAGATTCTTTTGAATTTTCAAGGTATAGGATCATATGATTAACAAAGAGGAATACTTGATTTATTTTCCTATTTGGATACCCTTGATTTCCTTCCTTTGTCTAATTGCTCTAAGACTTCCAACACTATGTTGAACAGGAGGGATGAGAGTGGGCAGCCTTGTTTTGTTTTGGTTTTCAGGGGGAATGCTTCCAGTTTCTGTTCATTTAGCAATATGTTGGCTGTGGGTTTATCATTGATGGCTCTTATTATTTTGAGGTATGTTGCCTCTATGCCTAGGTGTTCTAGGGTTTTTATCAAGAATGGATGCTGGATGTTATCCAAAGCTTTTTTTCTTTTTTCTTTTTTTTTACATCTCTTGATGTATGTAATTACCTTTTTGCTCTTGTGGATGTTGAACCAGCCCTGCATCCCAGGGATAAAACTTTCTTGGTCATGGTGGATCACTTTTGAGATTTGTTGTTGAATCTGATTTGTTAGAATTTTGTTGAGAATTTTTGCATCTACAGGGATATTGGCCTGTAATTCTCTTTCATTGTTGAATCTTTACCTGTTTTGGGTATTAATGTGATGTTGTCTTCATAAAATGATTTGGGGAGAGTTCTGTCTTTCTTAATTGCCCGGAATACTTTCAATAGGATTGGCATCAGCTTTTTCTTGTATGCTTTGTAGAATTCTGCTGGAAATCCATCTGGTCCAGGCCTTTTTTTTTTTTTTTTTTTTGGGTAGTAGTATTATTATTATAGAGTCAATTTCCTGGGTTGTTATTGGTCTGTTTAGGATCTTAATTTCTTCTTGTTTCAACCTTGGGAGGTGTTGTGATGTTAGTTCATCCTCCATTTCATTTAGGTTATCGGGCTTATTTCCTTACAGGTGTGCATAGTAATTTCTGATAATCCTTTGTATTTCTTCAGGATCAGTTGTGACTTTTGCATTTCTGATTGTGTTTATTTGGGCTTTCTTTTTTCTTTTTCTTGGTCATTCTGTCTAGGGATTCATCAATCTTATTTTATCCTTTTAAAGAACTGAACCAGCTTTTCATTTCGTTAATTTTTTTAATATGGTATTTTTGTCTTCTGTGTCTCGTATTTGGGCTTTATTTTGGTGGTCTGGATTCTTCTGCTGAAGTTAGGATTTTGGTGGTTTTGCCTTCCCAGCTTCCTTAGGTGATTTGTTAGGCTGTTAACTTGTTCTATTTTCTTGATGTGTGTTTGTAGAGATATAAATATTCCCCTCTTAGTAATGATTTTATGGTATACCATAGGTTTTGGTAAGATGTTTCTTCATTTTCATTTGTTTCCAGTAATCTTTTAATTTCTGTTTTGATTTCTGTGTTGACCGAGGAGTTATTCAGCATCATGTGTTTAGTGTCCATGTCTTTGTGAATTTGGGGGAGTTTTTTGGTGGTTTTATTTATTTTTATTACACTGTGGTCTGAGAAGGTGCATGGCAGTTATTTCAGTCTTGTGAAATTTGTTTACGCTTAATTTATGGCTGAGGATTTGGTTGATCTTGGGAGTACATTCCATGTGGTGATGAGTAGAATGTATATTCTGTGGTTGTTGGGTGGAGTGTTCTGTAGGTATCTACTAAGTTCATTTGGCCAGTGTCATGTTGTGGTTCTGGCTCTCTTTGTTGACTTTTTTGCCTTGATGAAATATCTAGGGTTGTTAGTGGGGTATTTAAATCCCCAGCAATGATAGTGTTAGAGTTAGGCTGGGTTTGGTGGTTCAGCCTGTAATCCCAGCAGTTTGGGAGGCCGAGGTGAGAGGATTGCCTGAGCCCAGGGGGTTTGAAACCAGCCTGGGCAACTTGGTGAGAACTTGTCTCTACAATAAATCACAATAACTAGCCAGGTGTGGTGGCGTGCCTCTGTAGGTCCAACTACTTAGAAGGCTGAGGTGGAAGGATTGCCTAAGCCCAGCATATCAAGGCTATGGTGGCGGTGAGCGTGCCACTTCACTCCCACCTGGGTGACAATAGTGAGACTCCAACTAAATAAAAAAAAAAATAGTCTGAGAGTCAATATCCTTTTTTAGTTTACTAAAAATCAGCTACCGCTGATTTATAAAGGCTGGTGCTCCTCTGTTGGGTGCATATATGTTTAGGATGGATATTTCTTGTTGATGGATCTAACCTTTTATCATTATATAGTGTCCTTTTGTATCTTTTTAACTTTTTGATACTTTGAAGGTTGTTTTGTCTGATATTAAGAATGTGACTCCTCTGGCAACCCCTTCAGGTCCCCTCCCAATGTGGGAGCTTTTCTGTCCCCTCAATAAATCCTGCTTTCTCACTCAAAAAAAAAAAAAAAAAAAAAGATGTTGATTCCTGCCTTCTTTTGTGAACTGTTCATCTGGAAGTTTGTTTTCCATCCTTTATCTTTGAGTCTATGGGCATCTTTGTGGTGAGATGAGTTTCCTGGAGGCAGAAAATTACTAAGTCATGTGTTTTTTTCCCAGTTTGCCATTCTATGTATTTTTAGTGGTGCATTTAGTCCATTCATGTTCAGGCTGATTCTTGAAATGTGAGAGTTTGTCCCTGACATAATGCTCTTATAAGGCTGTTTTGTTGTCATTTAGCTTTTGTGTTCATATATGTGTGTTTTCATTTTTGTGGGTATGCTGTGTTCTGCTGCTTCTATGTTTGTGATCTTGTGAAGTATATGGTTCTTCTTTTGTTTCTTTTTTCTGCTGTGCACAGCACCTTTTTAAGCATCACCTGTAGAGCTGGTCTCATAGAAGCATATTCTCTTAGGGATTGGATGTCTGGGAAGTGTTTTAATTCTCTGTCACTGATGAAGCTTAGCTTGGCTGGGTAGGAAATTCTTGTTTGAAGTTTTTTATCTTTGAGAACATTAAGGATTGGGATTCAGTTCCTTCTTGCTCATAGTGTCTCTCCAGATAAGTCTGTAGCAATTCTGATTGGTCTTGCCTGGTAGGTGCTCTTACCTTTTTCCTTTGTTTTCTTTAGGATTTTTTCTTTTATACCTACTTTGTGTAGGTGAATTATTATGTGTCTAGGGGTTGGTCTTTTCATAAGATGCCTTTATGGGTTCTTTGGATCTCTTGTGCTTATATAGTCATCTCTCTGGCCAGATGAGGGAAGTTTTCTTGAATGACCTCATGGAATGTTTGTTCCAAGGTGTTTCCAGTTTCTCTTTCTATTTGAAGTATTCTAATCAGATGTAGCTTTGGTTTCTTGATAAAATCACACATCTCTTGGAGAGTTTCCTCCTCCTTCTTAAGTGTTTTTTTCTGTATTTTTAATAGGTTGGGTTAATTCCATATTTTTGTCTTTCAGCTCTGAGATTCTTTCTTCTGCTTGGTTTATTCTCTTTCCAATGCTTGCCAGTTTGTTATTTATTTCTTGAAAGGAGTTCTTTATTTCTGTTATTTCTAAGTTTGCTTTCTTGAGTCTGTCTAGCTCCACTGCAGTTTCGTGTAGTTTTAGGCCTTGTGTTTCTTGATTTTTATTCATTCTATCCAATGATTCTCTGTTCTTCACAAGTACCTTCTGGGTACTATCGTTCTGGGAGGTAGCCATTGTTTGTACCCCAGTAACTGTTCTTTCTAGCTCTGATTTTTGCTGGGACTCTGATGATTCCCAGCAGTTTTTCGTTGGTTCTAATTCATTTGTAGCAGTTCTTTTAT
>CAUYQG010015721.1:0-13181 GCA_963574415.1 Tarsius wallacei
TTTATGTTGTCTTATTTTTCTGAGTCTGGGTCACATTTTTGCCCAGGCTAGAGTGCAGTGGCATGATCACCGCTCACGGCAGCCTCGAACTCCTAGGCTCAGGTGATCCTTCTGCCTCAGCCTCCCAAACTGCTGGGACTACAGGTGAACACCACCATGCCTTGATCATTTTTTTTTTAGAGATGAGGTCTTGTGATGCTGCTTAGGCTGGTCTTGAATTCCTGGGCTCAAGCAAGTCTCCCGCCTCAGACTCTCAAAATGCTGGAATTACAAGCATGAGCCACTGAGGCCTAGGGTCTTTAATTTTGTCTGTAAATCTCTATTTGCCATGGGTTCTGGGGATCAGGATACGGATACCTTTGGGGAATCCTTATTTCATCTACCACAGGAATGCTAATGTCTACTATAATGCATTAAATTTCCAATAACTTTTTGTTCTCTGAATGTTTCCTTGTTTGTAAAGCAAACTATTTTTGTTTTATGTTTGAGATATCTTTACTTATCTCTCTGAATATAACAATAGCTTTAAAAATCTGTTTGTTTCCTTCTCCTTGTATAGTTTGTTTCCTGTAAGTTGCCTTTTTATTGTGTTTAGTTTGGTCTTTATCTTCCATCCTGGAGCTATCTGTTTGTTGGCTCATGGCTGCCTGCCCTGGGCATTAAGCAGCTGATTGGTCCTTCTGGGTACCTGGGCAGTCTTGTGGGCCATAGGCTTGAGGTAAGGTGACCTGGATTACACAATATCAAAAATTTTAGTTCTTTACTTAGGTTGAAGATTTTTCTTTTCTTTCTTTCTTTTTTTTTTTTTTGAGTTGGAGTCTCAATCTGTCTCTTGGCTAGGGTGTGGTGGCACACTCATGGCCACCACAGCCTCAATCTGCTGGGCTCAGGCGATCCTTCCACCTCAGCCTTCCAAGTAGCTGGAACTACAGGTGCGTGCCACCATGCCTGGCTAATTTTTTGATTTATTATAGAGAAGAGGTCTCACTAAGTTGTCCAAGTTCGCCAGGCAATCCTCTTGCCTCTACGTCTCAAAGTGCTGGGATTACAGGTGTGAACTACCATGCCCCAGCTAGGGTTAAAGATTTTTCAACCTTTTGCGTTCAGGGTACGAGCCTGCTTGCACCCTGGGAACCAAGGAGAGGGAAGCTGAGGAATTGCAGCATTCATGATGTGAACGGCTAATGAATTTCTCTTCTTGCAATAGGAAATCTTTACTCTCAAATGTACTTACTGTCCTCTAATCAAGAGATTGTCAAATTTCCTTCTCCAGAGAAATCACCTCAGTCTCCTTTGCAGAATAGGGGAGGGAATTGGGACCTCACTTCTTCTTAAGTAGACTTTCAATAATTCTCCTGTTTTGAGCCTTATGTTTTCTGTATCCACAGATACCTAATGCCAACTCCCGAGCCTTTTGGAAGTTCTGCAATGTAAATTAGGTTCTTCTTGGCTTTCCCCACTGCCAGCTTGGCATTTGGCTTTCTCAGTTTTGTAAGATCAATGATCTCTATGCAGCCTCTCACATTCTCTTTGTCCTTGTGGGTTTCTCTCTTTGCTGTAATTTGAGTAGCATTGGGAGCAAGTAAAAAGGAATCTATGTTGTGAGTACACTAAAAACCTCTGAACTGTATACTTTCCATTTTTTAATTTTTTTGAATCGAGGTCTCACTTTGTTGCCCAGGCTGGAGTGCAGTGGCACAATCATAGCTCACCACAGCCTTGACCTCCTGGACTCAAGCTATCCTTCTGCCTCAGTCTCCTGAGTAGCTAGGACTACAGGTGCGTGTCACTATGCCTGGTTAATTTTTGTATTTTTTGAAGAGATGAGGTCTCGCTAGGTTGCCTAGGCTAGTGAACCGTATAGTTTAAAAAGGTGAACTTTATGGTATGCAAATTATATCTAATAGAATAAATTTTAAAATAAATGTGTAATATGCCACCTTTATCCCAAAATATGACCACAGATTTTAGAGATGAGGACAGTGAACCAGAGAAGCTTAAGTGAGAGACCCAGGATTGTGATGGTTTTTTTGTTTTGTTTTGAGTTGGAGTCTCACTCTATTGCCCAGGCAGGAGTGCAGTGGCATGCTCCTGGCCACCGCAGCATTGACCTACTGGGCTCAGGTGATCCTTCCTCCTCAGTCTTCCAAATAGCTGAAACTACAGGCGCACCCTACCACACCTGGCTAATTTTTTCTTTTTTTGATTTACTGTAGAGACGAGGTCTCGCCAAGTTGGGCAGGTTGGTCTTGAAGCCCTGGGTTCAGGCAATCCTCTTGCCTCGGCCTCCCAAAGTGCTGGGATTACAGGCTTGAGCCACTACGCCTGGCCTGTGACAGTTTTAACTAGTGATTTTTCAGTGAAGGTTTAGTTAAATACACTGCAACATTCTCAGTTGTGTCTCAGTTGCAGTGTAGCTTTTTGGTGACAGCAGCACAGACTAACTCCTCAGTCCTGACCCTGGGCACTTTCCATCCTAGCTTACACTATTTCTGCAAGAGGAACATTGGCACTCTGGAAAGCTAACCATTCTTTTTGGGGGGGGGTGTTGGAGTCTCACTCTGTCACCCAGGCTGCAGTGGAGTGGCACGATCATGACTACTGCAGTCTCGATCTGCTGGGCTCAAGCTATTCCTCCGGCTCAGCCTTCCAAGTGCTGGAACTACAGACGCACACCAGCACACCCTGCAAAGCTAACCATTCTTACAGGGGCGCAATGGTTTGCAAGGCCCTGAGTTAAACACCAACCTAAACATTTAAAAATATTGCTAATCATTTAATGGTTGAATCTACATATAACTAATGCCATTTATGCTGTAGGGCAATTTTTTTTTTTTCTTGAGTTGGTGTCTCACTCTGCTGTTCAGGCTGGAGTGCAGCGGCGTGATCATAGTTCACCGCAGCCTCGACTTCCTGGGCTCAGGCAATCCTTCTGCCTCAGTCTCCCAAGTAGCTAGGACTACAGGCATGCACCAGCATGCCCGGATAATTTTTGTATTTTTTGTAGAGACAAGGTCTCGGTATGTTGCCTAGGTTGGTCTCAAACTACTAGGCTCAAGCAGTTCTCTTGCCTTGGCCTCCCAAAGTGCTAGGATTACAGGCTTCTAGGGTAATTGTAAGAATAGATGAAAACATCTGAGAACAGTGATGGCGGAGACTCTGGGAGAAAAGGAATGTTGGCTCTCCTTGTGCTCATGTCCTCACCCAGCTCCCATAATGTAATTTGATAAATAATGCTGAATTTAGAGTGGCTTAAAAACATACAAGAATGATTAAGTGGTCTATGGCTTTTCTTAACCTAGCCAAAATCAATAATGTGAGACTGTTTCCTGTTAATGTTTAGGGATTTACATGTCCAAGCTCCATTAGCGTGAAGTGCTCTTTCCTGCCAATACCTGTTTCCACACATTTTTCAAGTTGTTTATTTCATATTCACAGTCAGTCCTTTACATAGCTAAGAGAATACAAGAAGATACCTATACAATTTTCTCAAGCAATTAAATGTTAATTACCTGACATTAAGTTAATTTTTCTCCAAAACTTATTCTTGGTCTTTTGGGCCTCCTAACCCTCATCCCCTTTTAACTAGCACAACTCAGGCAGGAAGAGTCTGTCTTTCTTCTGGATTATGTAACTTTTTTCAAAATTGTGTTATCATATGCCTTCAGTTGTTTGAAGGATCCGTGAGCCAGAAGTGCCCTTAGCCACAGGAGAGGGAGCCAGATTTACCAAGCAGAAATATAAGATGCCTGTTCAGAATTTCAAATAAATAATGAGTATTTTAAAACATAAGTATGTTGCAAAGATTACAGGGGATATACTTGTGCTAAAAAAATTATTTCTCATTCCTCTGACATTCAAATTGAACTGGGTGTCTTTTTATCTTATCTGGCAACCCTAGACCCAGGCTACCAGAGGCCCCCGTGCTGGATCCTGGGTTTTAGAGACTGCATGAGTAGTCGTTAGCACCAAATGTCTACACCCTCATACCTACAGCCTCTTTATAGGCATCCTGTACCTGCAACTCTGAACTCTCCTGCCCCTACTGGGCTGCAGCTGGTGTCAGGACCTTTGGGTTTTCCTCTAGGACAGTCCTTTTGAGTGACTGGAGCTTCAGCCAAGGGATGGCTGATGGGAAAGTGTGAATAGAGACCACATAAGAAGCTAAGGCGTCTACCCACAAGGGAGTGGTCCAGGCCCATCTAGGCAGGACAGAGCCAAGGTGAACTGACAGAGTTGGAAGAGAAAGCCAGGCCTCCATCTGAACCCTTGTCCCAGGCCTCGCTAATGTGATGGGTGGGTCTACAGAAAGCAACCCCCTATCTGCACATATTGTGTGGTTTCTACTGGCTCTCAGTTGGGGGAGGTATGTACAATGAGGGCAGAGGACAGAAATTTCCACTTATAACATCTATATCCACACTCTTCAATACCTTCATTTACTTCAGTTCTTCTCTTTTGGGGGCAGCCTACAGTTTCTTGAAGAAATTTCACCAATGGATGAGGATTTTGAAAAAAGAAACTAAAGAAAAAAATCCATGCCACCATTAGCAACAATAACACCACAGAATAAACCTGGCATTTCCTGTCCTGAGCCTTTGAAATATGGTTCAGCCCAATGCATCAGGCTCTCTGTTTAAGTGCTAGCCGCTCTCCAGAGATTCCTGAGTGCTAAAATGTAAGCTCTGCTCATCTCAGAACTAACATGGTAAGAGTTGTAAGTATCAATTCTGTTTGTCAGAAAAAAAAAAAAGTAGAAGGAAGACACAAGAGAAGCAGGCTTTCATGGAAATATCATGTACTAGGTTATTTAACTAGTGCTTATTTAACTTCATAGAAAAAATTAAGTTAATATTTGCCTAAAGCTCAGGATTGCAGGAACCCACTAATGTGGGTACATGCATGCCAGAAGGACTTTTATTAATTAATTAATTAATTAATTTATTTATTTATATTAAATTTTTTTGTGTGTGTGTGCAGAGACAAGGTCTTGCTATGGTGCCTAGGCTGGTCTCAAACTCCTGGGCTCAAGCAACCCTCCCACCTCAGCCTCCCAAAGTGCTGGGATTAAAGGTATGAGCCACTGCACCTGGCCAAGGGGACTTCTAAAATGGCATGTTGTATCAGTTAGGATTGCATGGGGGCTTCATGTAACATAAACCTAACTACAGTGGCTTAAAAAAGCCAGCCACTTATTTTTCTCCTTTGGGAAGCAGGTCTGTGATACCACTGAATTCCCGAGTTCTTTCTGCCTTCTCACTCTGCTGTCCTTGGCTTGTGGCTTTCTTCCTCATGTTTGCAAGATGGCTGCTGCTTCTCTGGGCAGGAAGGGGAAGGGATGAAGGAAGAAGCAATGTTGCCAGATCTGTCTTTTTAAATGTCTTCTTGGTGTTGCCAGCTAGCAGATTTTATTCATATCTCATTGGTCACTAAAGAGAGAGAGCTACCACCATCTGCAAGGCAGTTTGAAGTGGCCAGTGTTTCGACTGGGCACACTGCCACTCCAAACAATATTTGGGCTCTCTTAGGAAGGAAAATGGAAAAGCTGGTTATCCAGTAGGCTAATCGCTGTCTCTGCCACATGTTGGACAAGTATATAAAAGCTTCAAAAAACAAAGCATTTTTTTCCTCCCTTACATAACAAGTTCATCACTATATGGTAAGTTAAGCCAATCTGAATAGAACACTATTTGTAACCAACCCTCATTTTCAAGTGCTATTTAGTTGTTCACAGATTAGTCCATAGGTTGAGAGACTGTTTATTTCCATACAATTGATCTGAGCATATGTTTATCTCCATACAATTGATCTGAGCGTCAGTCAGTCTTTTCCACATAATAGAATTTTCTGCCAATGCCAAAATTTACCTTAATACTACATTAAAAAAATAATTTAACTAATTAATTAATTAGAGTCGGGGTCTCACTCTGTCACCCAGCCTGGGGTGCAGCAGCAGGATCACGGCTCACTGTAGCCTCTACCTTTGGAGCTCAAGCAGTTCTTCCACCTCAGTCTCCCTAGTAGCTGGGACTACAGGTGTGCCATGCCTGGCTAATTTCTTTTTTTTTGAGTTGGGGTCTCACTCTGTCGCCCAGGATGGAGTGCAGTTGCATGCTCATGGCCATCCCAGCGTCGACCTGCTGGGCTCTGGTGATCCTTTCGCCTCAGCCTTACAAATTGCCAGAACTATAGGCACGTGCTGTCACTCCCGGATAATTTTTTTGATTTATTGTAGAGACGAGGTCTCACCATGTTGCCTAGGCTGGTCTCGAACGCACGGGCTCAGGCAATCCTCTTGCCTCGGCCTCCCAAAGTGCTGGGATTACAGGCTTGAGCCAAGGCGCCTGGCCTGGCTAATTTCTTGATTTTTTTTTTTTTTTTTGTAGAGAAAAGCTATTGGTATGTATGTTGTCTAGGCTGGTCTTGAACTCCTGGGCTCAAGCAATCTTCCTGCCTCGGCCTCCCAAAGTGCTGGGATTTCAAAAAGCATATCATTATATCCTTTTGCTATAAGCAATGGATGTTAGCCGATACAATAAACCTCATTTAAAAATTTAAGCCTGAAAGCTAAAATTATAGTATTTATTAAATTCATGGTATAATTAAAGGATGCAATGTGACCCAAATGATCCTTGCCCTTGGGGGTCTTGTAACATAGTAGAACTGTGAAACACAGACACCTATAGCTATAGCAGCCAGTGTGCCTGGGTGAGTGCCACACGAGAGGAACCAAGTGCAGTGACGGTAGAAGTCAAAGGCAAGAGATCACAGCTAGTTGGGGTAAAAACACACACATACAGCGCAACAGTGTAGAGCTAGAAGGCATGGACCCATTTCAGGTAGCTACAGGTCATTACAAAACATATTAGTAAAAACCTGCTTACTTTTTATTTATTGTTTGTGGAGTATAATACAGTGCAGGGAGCCGAGGGCCAAGCCAGAGTCTCCACATGCAACATAGAAAGAAGCCTGCCTCACTTGTAGTCTCAGATGGGTGTTGAAATTGAGGTACCGCCTCAGGACAACCCACATAATCAAAGTAACTTCATGGACGATGAATTACTTTAAAACACCTTGAAAACAGAGTGCTAATTGCTAATAATTTTAAAGTCCTGTATTGTTACAGGAACTTCAAACTGTCCTTTGATCAATGGACATGAAACTTCCAAATGCATTTTCCAAAGGTCCCTGTTGATAGTACTACCCTTTTAAAAATTTAATTCATTTGTTGTAATTTGTTTCAGAGTGTTGTCTCAGTCCTGCACTCAAAACGGCCATATTCTTATTACATGGAAATCTTCCCAGTTTGTTACCTAAGAAATCTGCAGTTTCTACGAAAAGACAGGACGATATAATTTTTTCTCTTTTTTCTTTTTGCCTGGTTGAACGATTTTAAAAGGACTATGTAATTTTTCAAGAGATTCTTTGTAATTTTCACCTCTGCTGGTTTTTGACCTAGTTAGAGATCACAGGCTATTATTTAGGCAACAAAAGAACATGGGCCTGGTGCAGTGTCTCATGCCTATAATCCTAGCGCTTTGGGAGGCCAAGGAGGGAGGATCGCTTGAGGCCAGGAGTTCAAGACCAACCTAGGCAACATAGGAAGACGCCCCACTCCATTTCCAAAATAATAATGGTAATGGTGACAATAAATTAGTCGTGCATGGTGGCGTATGCCTGTAGTCCCAGCCACTCTGAGGTTGAGGCGGAAGGATTGCTTGGATCCAGGAGGTCGAGACTGCAGTGAACTATGGTCGCGCCACTGCACTCCAGCCTGGGCGACAGAGCAAGACCCTGTTCATATATACACACACACACACAAACATATATGCATACACGTGTATATATATTATATATAATATATCACATATATTTATATATGAACATATATATATATACACATATATCTTTAAATAAATAAATTTAGGAAAGATAGAGCCATTGACATTTCCAAATAACCGTGCAGCGCTTCGACCCAATAAATACATGAGCGCTCAGGAGGCCGAGCAAGGCCATCCCCAGAGCCTCAGAGGAAACTTTTGGTTTCATAAATAACTTGCCGGCGGCAGGCAAACGCCATCCCGACGCCCAGGCAGCCTCCCGCAGCCTCCATGGCGGAGTCCCCTCCCCGCGGCCCGCCCCTTCCCTCCTCGGGGCGGATCCCCGGCCCGCGCGGGGTCCGGGCGCGCCCGGCCCCCCTCGCGCCCGCCCCCGCCGCGCCGACGTGGCTGAGCGCTCAGGTCGGCCGGGTCAGGTGGCTGGGCGACGCCCCGGGAAGGCGCTCCCGCCGCGGACGGGCGGCGCCGCCGCGCCCGACGCCTCTGGGGGTGGGGACTTCGCGGGAGGCGCCGGCGGGGGCGAGGAGGAGCTCCGCGCGGCGGGCGGGCAGCGAGCGGACGATCCGAGCCCGGACGGCTGCAGGCGGCGGAGCGCGGAGGACGCCGGGCGGCCCCGAGCCATGGAGCGCGGCGAGTCGGGTGAGGGCGCGGGGGCGAGCGGCCGGCCAGGTGGGAGCTCCTGGGCCCGCGCCGCAAGTTGCCTCTCCGGGATCCGGGTGCGGCGTCCCGGGCGGCCCTGGGGGAGCGGGCGGCAGAGGGGGCCGCGTGTGTGCGCGCGGGTGTGGGCGAGACCGGGAGGGATGGAGAGAAGGTTCTGGGCGGCGGCGAGGGGGCTGGCGCCGGGCTGGCCGCGCCGGGCTGGCGGTCGCGGTGCGCCCTGGGTCGGCTGCCGCGCGGAGCGTCGTGCAGCCTGCACGCTGAGTGACGGGGAGCCGAGGAACCCAGGGCTGCGGGTCGTTGCCGCCCTCGAGGTGGGAACGTGATCCCTCCCCCGCCTACGGGAGGACTTTCCGCCCTCTTCTGAGTTAAGGTGGATAGGATTTGAACCTATGGCGATGGTTTTGGATACAGGTATTTGTCATGCCGGGAGTCCCCAGATTGGGGTGTCTGTGGGTTTGTTTGTGGGAAGGAAGCTTTTCACAGTAAGGGTCTTCTTTTACCCGTTAAGGTGAAGCCCTACAGCATAAAACCCTTGGCTTAATTTACCATGGATTTGGATGCACTTCTTAAGACAGTAACCCAAGTGAGATTGCCCCAATAGAATCATTGTTTGAGATGTAGCCTCAGTAGGGGATGGTTTTTAGATTTAAATGTTGTTTCATCCTGGAGATCTCTGCTGAAAGTAAACCGGCGACTGTAACGCTGATATGGGTGGCACGTTTAGATGTGTACATGCTAAAAAAACAAAACAATTAAGGTAGCATTGGAAAGTGGAATAGGAATCAGTCATTTTGAGCCCTGACACAACAGTTTTCATGCTTTGTTCCTTTTCTTCCAGTATGTGTCTTCTTAGGTGAGTTTCCATGTAAATAAAACCATATATACTATTTTATATTTTGCTTTTGATTACTTGTATAAGAGAATCTTTGGAGGCTTCCAACCCTTCCTCTTTCCCCATCCCCCCAGAGCAATTTCATTCTTAACATGTGTGCTGGCTATGTTTTCTTAAGCTGTGACCCCCCTCCCCTACCTTGGGGAGGTGAATTACCACTTTCTCTCTCTAATTTACTTTCTAAATAAACTATATTTTCTAATCTAAAAACAAAATGAGTGCTTATAAGCTATGTAATATATTTTGTGCACATACATAACAATACGCTACCTATGCACATTATTTTGATTTTAAGCTTCTTGAGGTTAGAAACATGTTTCATCTTTGATTGCCTTTAGTTGGTAACATGGTAACTTGCATGTAGTAGACCTGCAAACGTTTGAGTCAGGAAGCTTGTCACAGGTTTTGTATGTATTGTTAGAAGGCCGAGGGGCCACCATGTACAACGTATGTCAGCGTTAGGTCTGTCTGGTTTTTAATGGGAACGGTGAGTGTGAGAATGAACGTGTGCCTGAATATTTGTATACTACTCAGCTTGACATCGTCATACTTATCATAATTATATATTTGGAATAACCGTGATTGGTACTTGTCAAAGTCGACTAAATAGCTGTGTTTGATTTAGGTGAATGGAGACACTCGTTTTCATGGATTCTGTGTTCTATCTTGGGTGGTAAGAATCACAGTCATTGGTAACACTGCAGTATTCCAGCCTGCCAATACACTTTATATGGTTTTACAGGACTAGTTTTTTTTTCTAAGTGTCTAATTCTAAAACATATTTTATCAAATCTTTAGCTTATAAGATGAGTCTTTTTTCTGTCTGTAATTTTCAGATATTTTCTTTGGTCAAGGCAGAGGACTCTGCTCAGAGTGAAAGGAAAAGTCACCTGCGTTGGGTCAGCTGGTTTACTCCGAAGCTTTGCTGTGTTGGAACCACGCGGCCTTTCCTTACACTTTTGCTGCCATTTGCCTATCTGCCTTTTCATCTTTATGTTCCCAGGGCACACAGTGGGTGCTCAGAAATGTTTGTTGACGGCCCAAGATGATGAGGAGAGTGCCCAAGAGCAGGTTTCAGCCGCCTGTGTCCCTCCAAATCAGTCCCTTGTTTCCCACTTTCTCCTGTGCTTTCTTTCCTTGCTATTCTCAAGAAGCAGAACTCTGAGGTTAGGCAAAGAAAGTTGCTGATAAGGCTGTGTTGGGCTTCAAGGGTAAGTTGACACGTGAGGTCTTCTAGCTGGTAGAGTGGATGACTCAGTCTTGAATGAATCTGTAGAGAGACTCCTGTCTTAAAGTGAAAAAGGTGGGATCTGGGAATTTTAAACCTCATGTTCCACTAGCAGACTGTGTGATTATCCCTTGAATTGTAATTTTTGCAAAGTACTTAAAACCAAATCAGAAATTTTCAGGATTTGTTGAGCTTTTATTGTTTATGTATGTGGAGTTGCCTTACACGCATCTTTCCCTTTAATAAAAAACGACAATAAAACTCTAGATGCAGAATTAAATTAAACCTCCTAAGTGCATTTCTGTATTGCAAATGTCTCTTTAAACCTTCTTATATGAAGTTGTCATAGTCTGTCCTTTGCTACCGATTTTATTTAATAGAGCTGTAAAGTTTAAAAAGGAATGCAAGCGTTTGCCTTGTGTTTTCAACGGTGTCTCATGCTCTTTGGCACCTCAGGCCCAGATTCTCCTGTTTTTCTACTTTCTCCCATACCCAGACCTTGAATACAATACTTGGCTTATGTTGAGAGTTCAGTGAACATCCAGTGGTTTAAAATACCTTGAGCTGCATAATGCTGCTGCAGGAGTTTCTGAGCACTAAGCACAGCATGACATATTCAGTGTGTGTGTGTTTCCGACTTTGACAGAGCAGTGCATGCTAACTAGAGCATACATGGTGTCAGAAAACCTGACGACCTTTTGTGAGGCTGAATAAATATTTATGCTCCAGTACTCTCTCATGTGAGTCTTGATCTTTAGTGTAGCACTATTCTGTGGAATTGACAGTCACCTAGCCACTAAGCATTTTATTAGTTTAAATTAAAGAAAACATTTAAAAAAATTATTTGAAGGGGAAGAGGAAAGGTTGCTGGGTGAAAGACCAGGGAGGAGGAAGAGCTTCAAGAAAACACAGTAACAGTAGAATATGTCATTGTAATTTCAGCACTGTATTGATGCCTTTGAAATAACAAAACTGTGAGATGTAAAGCAGATGCAGAAAAGAGTGGGCAACAGTTTTGAGGGTCTGCCTGCAAGTCTCTGGGTGCAACCCGCCCAGGCTATTAATTTCTTTGGTCAACAGTCTCTCGGTTTCCATATGGTGCTAATGTCTTTGTTAGTTCTTCGCTTCCTGCATGTATTTTTATGAGGCAGCCTGCCTCGTCCCTAGGGGAAAGCTGAGTGGTAGGAGGGGTTGTGATCTTTCAAGCAAGATCTCAAAACAGAATAATCTATGTATGCAATAAAAACAAATACACTCACAGTTCAAACCAAAAAAGAACACCCAAATCTCCTGAACTTCTGAACCTTTTGTTGTAGGCTCAGATTATATTATTTTCCTTTTAGTGTTTCAGTTTCTTTTCTTTTCTTTTTTTTTGAGTCGGAGTCTCACTCTGCCACCCAAGCAGAGTGCAGTGGCATGCTCATGACTACTTCAGCCTTGACCTGCTGGGCTCAGGTGATCCTTCTGCCTCAGCTTCCAAGTAGTTGGAACCACAGGCATGTGCCACCACCCCCGGCTAATTTTTTGATTTATTGTGTAGATGAGATCTGGCCAAGTTGCTCAGTCTGGTCTCGAACGCTGCACTCAGGCAGTCTTCTCGCCTTAGCCTCCCAAAGTGCTGGGATTACAGGTGACAACCACCGTGCCCAGCTAGTTATTTCTGCTTTAATTGTTGACTGTTGTAAAATCTTTCTTCTGAGACTTTCCCAAATTCTATTTAAACTGAGTAGATACCAGCTGTACTGAAAACATAATTTTAGCAATGCATTTTTATTAGAAAGATGTCTAAGGGATTAAGAATTTAATATTTAGTGGAAGCTAAAAAATCAAAATGTAAAAATACTTTTTGATAACTAAAAATAGTGTTTGTTTTAGAAAAATCAGAAATACAGATCGAGAAAAAAATAAAATTCCCTGTAATCCTACTCTGAAAAATCATAGTTAACATTGATTTAGACATGTTCTTATATCTATGCTTTTAAATAAACAAATTACAAAATAATCTTTTAACTTGCCTTTTAGAAAAACTAGTGTGTTTAAGAAATATACTTTTACGGCTGGGCTCGGTGGCTCAGCCTGTAATCCCAGCACTTTGGGAGGCTGAGGTGAATGGATTGCCTGAGCCCACGCGTTCGAGACCAGCCTGGGCAACTTGGCAGGACCTCGTCTCAACAATACATCAAAAATTAGCTGGGTGTGGTAGAGTGTACCTGTAGTTCTGGCTACTTGGAAGGCTGAGGCAGGAGGATTGCCTGAGCGCAGCAGGATGACACTGGGGTGGCCATGAGTGTGCCACTGCACTGCAGTCTGGATGAAGGAGTGAGACACCAACTCAAAAAAAAAAAAAAAAGGCTGCGCTCAGTGGCTCAGCCTGTAATCCCGCGCTTTGGGAGGCCGAGGTGAGTGGATTGCCTGAGCCCGAGGGTTCGAGACCCGCCTGGGCAACTTGGTGAGCCCTCATCTCTACAATAAATCAAAAGTAGCCGGGTGTGGTAGCGCGCGCCTGTAGTTCCAGCTACTTGGAAGGCTGAGGCGGAAGGATCGCCGGAGCCCAGCAGGTCGA